>MJUU01016197.1:210206-221227 GCA_002080025.1 Modiolus philippinarum | reverse complement strand
CAAATTTTGTGGGAGTTATGGGACTTTGATTATTTCTACATTGTTATACAATGGCAGATCTTGTGGATGCAACTCCACAGAAACCGCTGGTCAAAATTCATTCAAATTTTACAGGATTGTTAGTCACCATTAATAGTAGATCATATCGCATCCCCATTTTGATTCATTAAATTTTGCGGGAGTTATTTGACTTTGATTATTTCCAAATTGTTATACAATGGAAAATCTTGTGGACGCAACTCCTCAGAAACTGCTAGTCCGAATTCATTCCAATTTTACAGGATTGTCAGTCGCCGTATGTACTAGATCATATCACATCGCCATTTTGATTTGACAAATTTTACGGGAGTTATTGGACTTATTGACTTAATGCATACTACAACATTAAAGACTTTGTGGACACATCTCGTCATGATCCAATTAAGATATTTTGCTGAAATTTTGCTTGGCTGTTTGCCACCTAATGCAGTTGATCATATCCTGCCGCCATTTTGATTGGCAAAATTTTACGTGAGAAATGGGACTTTATCGACTTTACTTCAGCGGCGGGGGACATAGCTACGTGTAGCAAAATCTTGTCTTGTTCTGATCCGATAAAAAAACATGGCGGCCAGTACAGAATATAGTTTAACATTGGACCCTATGGGGAAATCACACTTTCATCTTCTCCTCTGAAGCCACTGAAGCAAACTTAACCAAACTTTACAGGAATGATGTGCTAAATGTCCTCAACAAAGAATGCTATTTTCGTTCCCTTCCAATAAAAAACATGGCCACAAGGACAGAATATAGTTTAACATTGGATCCTATGGGGAAATCACATTTTCATCTTCTCCTCTGAAACCACTGAAGCAAATTCAACCAAACTTGACATGAATGATGTATGGAAGGTCCTCAACAAAGATTGCTCATTTCGTTTGGATCAGATAAAGAACATTGCCGCCAGCGTGGAACTTAAGTTATTGGACCCTATGGGAAAATCACATTTTCATCTTTTCCTCTGAAACCACTGAAGCAAATTCAACCAAACTTTACAGGAATGATGTACTAAAGGTCCTCAACAAAGATGGCTCATTTCGTTAAGATCTGATAAAATACATGGCTGCCAGCATGGAACATAGTTTTATATTGGATCCTATAGGAAAATAACATTTTCATCTTCTCCTCTGAAACCGCTGAAGCAAATGTAACCTTACTTTGCAGGAATGAAGTATGGAATGTCCTAAATAAAGATTGCTCATTTCGTTCCGATCAGATGAAAAACATGGCCACCAGCACGGATCATAGTTTAACATTGGACCCTATGGGAAAATCACATTTTCAGCTTCTCCCCTGAAAGCATTATGAAGCAAATTCAACCAAACTTTACAGGAATGATGTATGGAAGATCCAAAATTAAGATTGCTCATTTTGTTTTGATCTGATAAAAAAAAAACATGGTGGCTAGTGCAGAACATAGTTTAACATAGGATCCTATGGGAAATCTTCATTTTCATCATCTGTTCTGAAACCATTAAAGCAAATTTAACTTAACTATTTGGAGTTATGTATGGAAAGATATTAACAAAGAATTCTTATTTCAATTGAATGTGACAAATCATGGATGTCAGTAGAGAACATAGCTTAACATCAGACCCTATAGGAAAAACATTTTTGGTCATCGGCATAGGCATGGTTTAAAAGCATCTTCGTCAGGCTCAGTATCTGAGCCTCTATTTTAAAAACCCTACGTTGAATATTTACCAACCTAAAGGGGGGGGGGGGCGCTAGGCTTGACATAAATGCAATATAAGGATGAGGTTTAGAAACACAGGAAAATGTGAGGATTTTTACCGTTTTGAGCCGAATCCTTATATATCGTTTATGTCAAGTAAATGTACTATTATTATGTTTATACTGAAATGATAATGAACAGAAGTGAGGTAAATTTGATAGGTAAAAATGATGATCAAAAAAGTGAAGCAGATGTCAGTAGCTTGTGATGAATCCATTGCTTTCTGGCAACATCATGGAACAGTTTCTACATAAAGATATTGTAAATGTCATTGTCAAAAGTGTTTTATCGTCACTGACTGTTTATACAGTCAATATATTTAACTTAAGAAAATAGAGAGGATGCAGTATAAATCGAATTTATGGGGAACCAAGCTCTTGTTAAACTGAAGATTATGGAGTTACCTCCCTTTATAGATCATCGACAAAGTTTTAGACTAAATAAAATTCCAGTATAAAGTTTTCTACTTCATATCATCTTTGCATGGTTGGCTGCTCAAAATTGGTATCTTGTATGAAAAAGAGTGTTCATTGTTCACACACTAAGAAAATACAACCTACATGTTTTAAAATTTTTGTTGAATTAAAGTTTATGGTTAGTGGGAATAGTATTCGCTGTGTGTAGGCGAGGACTAAGTTTGGAATTAAACGCCTGCATTTTATGTATTTTAATTTTGTTTATTTGAAGTTTGCAGAATTTCTAATTTTAAATCAACAAAAAATGGCTTTTTGTAAACTTACTATAGGGTTTGCATTCGAGTCATGATTAATTTTTTTTTGCACTGTCTCTGTATGAAATACTGTTGGAGTCCTGCCCTTTATGCCTCCAAATTTTTTTCTTGTCCAATAGACCATATCCAAGCTCTGGTATCAGGATTTACCAGACCACTAATTTCAACTTGTCACAGTATAGGTAACATCAAGTCAGAAAACCCTAAACGTCATGAAATTATGTTTTTGAGGACCTTTCTTGGTAGCTAGAGGCGTTGGGTGAAATTAACAACAACTGGTGAAGAGCTCAAATATGATCTATTAGCAACTCCTGTTTATAAGATGGATATACATTGTTTTGTTTTATACAGAAATAAGATAACTTTTGACTTTTACATTGCAAGTCTTTAAAGTTTGGATTTTTTAAAGCATATCATCTACTGTATTTGCATTATGCTGCTATGTGACATTTTGAGATGCAAGTTTGGTATTATGGATAGTTCTGGACGCTTTCATGAGATTTTGATTTTGACAAATGAAAGTCATTTAGTCATTGTCATTGTCATAAGAAAAGTATTTTTGAAAATAATTTTTGCTGATTTACATGAGAAGCAGCAAAAATATACTCATATCACTACGTTAAAATTTACGTACATGTAATGCGATTTTAGGACACATAAACAAGTTACAAATTGGCTCCCAGCCAGTCTTGAGTTTTAAACCGTGACATATTTTGATTAAATAATATTATAATTGTTCCATATTAAGACGTTTTATTCACAAACAAAATTTTCATTCATGCTTTCAATTACAGTTTTAATTTAACACACATGATTAATACTATAAAAGTTAACAAGCTGGGGGAGGAGTGTAGGTGTTCAGGATGGTGACTTTTGTGTTACATTGTTGTTTGTAAATGGAGTTAGCTCAATTATAAAAAATAACAGCCAAGCTCAATTATAAAAAATAACAGCTATGTCATTCATACAAATATAGAATAATGGTAGTTTTGAAGATAGAGACAGAAAATATCACCGTATCGCGGCGAGTCCGATAGGACGAGCTGTGATACTAGTGATATTTTCTGTCGAGACCTTCAAAACTACCATTATTGTTTTTATCTGCAATAGTCATGATGTCAATTTCATGACGTCATTGCCTGATATTTTCTTGTACATGTATCAGGTCAGTACGGAGATATTGACAATATCAGTCAGTAAGATCAAAGAGAAAATGTACATATTGCCGATAAACCCATATATAAGACATTAAGAGTACATTCAAGATGCAAATAGAAAACAAATACATGACAAAGACTCTAGATAGATCGACACTAATACACGGGGCATTGGATTGGCACATATTCGAAAATAGATTTGGATGCGAAATTCAAGCTGGAACGTTCTTTTCTCAGCATTTTCATTGTGACTATACTATATAGACACATGTATATCGCTCACTTTCCCATCACTAGGCCACATCAAATTTATTTATAGATTCTCATACCCACCGCCCCATTTTTTCTTAGCTCATTTTTTTTTCCAGTTATTTAAATCATGTAAATTCCTATCAGTTTAAGTGAAAATTAGTGAAAAAAAAAATAATAAAAACCTCCCAACCACCCCAGACTTTTTGAAATCTACAAATTAAATTAATAGGGCCTTATCTCCCTTTGCCTTTATGTTGTAAAATACATGAAATATCTGTCTTAATCAAATGGTGACATATAGATTTTTTTAAGCTCAACAGATATAGCTCAAGTGTATGTCTTAAATATCACAAAATTATAAAAAATCTATCTGATATTCATCTCACAAAAAGCTAAACAATAAGCATGTTTTGTTGCAGAAAAATACTGAATTTTGCCTGATTTTCAAAGGCCAATTACAGGAAAAGAAGATCAGTGACATATCATTTTCATTATATGAGTTAATACCAACAAAATATCTTAAGATAAAAAAAAAACTGTCTGAAATTTTTATTAGGCTCAAACTTTCCTAGGTCATGTAGGTGAATGTGGTAAATTTTTATGGCAAAAAATGGGGCTGCTTTCAAGGTGCATTTGATATTTTGATTTTTTTTTCAAAAACTTTTTGAGGAATGTTCAGCTTTTCATAGACTTCCAATTCCAATATGTCTTTCCAGTTGCCATCTAATCAAAGATGGTCTAGAAGGGAACATAGTTTAACATTATACCCTTTGGGAAAATGTGGTAAATTGTCAATTTTTCAAAACAGGAAATTGAATAATACAATATACTGAAATGAAAATAACTGGTATATTTAATCAAACTATAAGCTCAGGGCTTGAAGAACACATTTGTTGCTCTACACAATATGCTGAAGCTGGATGGCTTGGACTGCAATAACTCAAACACCACAGATGTCTCAAACTCTTTTTCTGCTGGTCCCTTTGTTCAAGTTAAAACATCATACTACCTCAACTACTTGATTACCCTTCTAGCTCAGCTGTATTCATCTATCTCTGGGGTGTTCAAGTCATCGAAGAAGGACTGTATTTTTCTGCAGTAGAATTATACTTGCCACAAGTCTCTGTAATTTTTTTAATTTAATTTTTTTTTTCTATAAAATATTTTGCTATCAGAGAGTTCACATCATTACTATCAAACACCCATTACTATCAAGCTGCCGTACAGAGACTCTGTACGGCAGCTTGATAGTAATGGGTGTTTGATGTGAACTCTCTGATAGCAAAATATTTTAGAGAAAATTAAAAAAATTACAGAGAGACTTGTGGCAAGTCTACAGTAGAATGAGTAATCTTTGCATGTTTTAGTTACTTATATGGTATATATAGTGAAATTGTAACAATTCATTCATTGTGACATAAATAATGTTTCAACTTGTTACATTGTATACAAGTTAGTTATTGTTTACTTATGCAATACACAATTTGGTACTATTAGGAGGAAAGGAATATGGCAGAGGTTCCTGACCCTTATTTGAGAAAAAATTAATAGATTGTGTCAATATGTGATTTGATGTGAAAAAAACAAATTAGCGTAAATAGTGAAAAATAATGAGGAATGTGATGGGTGGTATAGGGGTCAGGTGAGGGTAAGGATCATCTCTTTTCTGTTTGCCTGATGGCTGATGGTTAATCCATTTTATAAAGACAACCTTGTGAACACCCTCACATGATTTGCAACAAATTAAATGAAATGTAATAATAAGAGTTGTAGAAATATATAAGAAATTGACATGAATTATAAATGATTAATTGATGGTTTTAGTTAGTTATGGATGTTTTAAATCATATCAACTTGATTTGTATTGAATGTCTAGTAGATAAACTTGGGAAGGTATTGTATATTTTCTTCTTCAAAACTTTTTACATTGTATGCTTTGGGTTTTAACTGACCTTGTCAGGTTGAACATAATTCTGAACAGGATATCGTATGTATGTTTAAGCAATAAGAGTACATCAGTTGATTATCTGAGGGCATCAATTATAGAATTGATGGTAAAAAATATAGTTTACTGGTGATGCATAGCAGAGCCTTTAAATGGACAGTTTGACTGTCAAAACAAAGATTCAAATAGTGTACTGTTATTGCGATTCTTATGCCATCAAACAATTTCCAGCATTTTCTTCATTGCATTTGAAACTGGACAATGAATCAGACTTGAAGGACAACTTTCTCTGACCAAGGTGGCCAAACAGATCTCCCTCTATATTAATGTAACAGTATAGTTGAATAGTTGATAGAAGATATAAAGTCATCGAAGATAGAAAATTTCTTGAAAAAGTTTCTATGAATTTTTTGCCATGTTTGTTTTCTTTAATTAAGACAGTCACATACTCTTACACAAAAAACTGCAAAAGACATTAAAAAGCAGAAACATATAAATACAAGTATTGATTTTTCAATCTAAAACTCTGGACATGGAAGACTTCCCACATCATCCTTGTCCAAATTTTCGAAATAGACCAATTGAAAAATTTTATTAATTTAACACTTGAACCGGATAAATAATCTCAGTTTTGGCTCATATGTGATTGTAAAAAAATAGTAGGTATAATGTAAATGATTATGATAATATGCTACTTATCTTGAAGCTTCCATACCATATAACATAAAATGACCGATGGTTCTGCACTTTAAAATCAAAAGAGTAAAAAAATGCAACTGGGTTAGTTTACAGTTTGCAACAGTTGTGTTTTCGAATTTGGGAATTTTGAATTTAGTTTACATAGAGTTACCTCCCTTCAACTATATATCTGACTCAGTAACTTAGAGTGGTAGAGAGAGAGAGAGAGTGAGGAAAGGCCAAACAGATGAAAAATGCTAAACTAGAAAAAAAAAATCAAAACACATGTATGAATCAATGATATGGGAGGGAAAAAATATGGACAGACAATCAGTTCTTTGGTGAACTTCTACTTTGGTCAACAAAGCTTATTGACACAACAGTGAATTATGAAAAAAAAGGGAAAAATATTAAAAGGTTGCAATTTAAATTAGATACAGCAATGTAAATTATTTATTAATAGACAACAACAAAAATGACAAATTAAGGTACGTTGAAAGGATCGGTGTGAAAATAAACATTACAAAGATTTTAAGTGTGGATTACCAAAAAAAAAAAGAGTAAAACAAAAAAATTTGCAATTAATGTGTAGCTTTAGCCTGAGCGGAAATATAATTTTTGTGGTCTTTATATCCTTATTTTGCTCTAAATTTATTTTACATGTTGTCCATGTCCACTGTTTCTTGGCAATGGAAAAATCACGTCTGAGTTATACAAAACCTCTTGTCACTTTTTATTCCTTTTGTACCAGACATTTTACATTTATTTCAATTATTTTACTGTTCCATTTTCAGACAGAAGAGCAAGAGAGAATAAAACACAAATTCAGACATTATTATTTTCATCGTCCACGAGTGTGCTTTTTATGTAAACAGAGAGTTTTTAGCCAAGGAAGTGCCTGCCAAGGTAACCATTAATTTGTACAATGTAATATCAAGTTTAAAAAAAAAACAAACAAACAAGAAGCAAAAACAATTTATCAAAACAAAACAAAAACAAACAGAAAAAGTAAAAAAGAAACTTGCACAAACAAGAAAAAAAATGCCCAAAACACAAAACAAAACACCTAAAGAAACAAAAAAAAAAAAAAAACACACACAAAACATAGGTCATGTCAAACCTAACTCCTATAACATTTCACAATAACCACACAAAACATAGGTCATGTCAAACCTAACTCCTATAACATTTCACAATTACCACACAAAACATAGGTCATGTCAAATCCTAACTCCTATAACATTTCACAATTACCACACAAAACATAGGTCATGTCAAACCTAACTCCTATAACATTTCACAATTACCACACAAAACATAGGTCATGTCAAATCCTAACTCCTATAACATTACACAACTACCACACAAAACATAGGTCATGTCAAACCTAACTCCTATAACAGACTGACTGAAGGACAAATCAGGCAAAACTTGAGTCGGTCTGGCAAAAATTATCAACCAACAGGACCGAATGTCAGGTAAAAAATTGACATTTCCTATATGGGATAAAAGTGTAGTTCCTGTAAATTTATTTTTGGTCTGGCAGCTTTTCCTTATTTGACTGACCTAATGTAGACTTGTCTGCTATAACATTACACATTTTTTTTTGTTTGAAGGACTACTGATATAGAATGTTTATTCTCAAAATACAAGTTTTGCCATACATCTAATGTTTCCTTGATACTAGATGTAAATTTAAAAAAAGTGCACCAAAGTATAGCATAACTTACATTGATATAGTGGAATCTGCACTATCTTTTACCCCAGAAGGGTGTAATGTTTTTGACTAGTCTGTTTGTCAGTACTTTTCTTAGCTTGTTAGAGAGCTGCTTGGCAGATTACTTTCATTTTAAGGATGTTTGCTGGTCAATTTGAAAATAAGTAGGATTTCATATAGATGTTGTTTTTTGAAAAAAAAAATTTAAAAGGAAATAATTTAAGCGGAAAAAAATGGTAGGTTGCTGATATCATTTTTGAGATATAAGTGATTTAAAATTTGGTGGGAAACTGAATTTTTCATAGGTTTAACATAAGCAACGTTTATCCATGAACAAATGTGACAAAATAAATTAGATTTGTTGATGTTTTGCCAGAATGCTCCTAAAGATGTATAGAATTAAATAATTAAACCAAATATGGGGGTTCGTGGGCAAAAAATTATAAATACTTTTGAATGGATAAAACCAGAGAGTTCTGAAAATCTGTCAGAATTACAAAAATGTGACCAGCGAGCATCCTTAATAGGATTTTTGCTCACTACAGGTTCAAACAATTTTTATAGGAGTTATGGTTCTTTGATTATTTTCTACCAAAATTTCGTCTTATTAGTTCGAATTGATGGATTGTTTCCACATTCCAATCAATATGATAATTTCCATCAACTCCCAAGGGAGTACATTGGTGCTTTCAATAAACTACTATTAATTTTATTATCAACACTTTCTAGTTGTAGATACTATATTTATTGGGTTTTAATAATTATACAAGATAAACATGACCAAAGAATAGGTCTTTAATTGCTGCTCTTCATCTTAAGGCTACCCTGATGATAATGTCATTTGTACATGTTTCAAAACTTTATTTCTAGTATTTGGGTAAAAAGTAAAAAACTGAAAACTAATTTTGCTATGGCCTGAATGTACTGATGAAAAAAGATAAATGCAACAATTTCAATAGCTTACTGTTCATTAAAATTGTTTTAAGAGAAAAATTTTTGTAATTAGGGGTAATTTAAGATATATGTCTAGTTATTTTTGGATTTGATTAACTTTAGAGCATTACAGAAAAAAAAAATTCATTAATTTGCTGCCATTACATTGCACTATTTCTTTGTAAATATTTATAATACCTTACATTCTTATCTTCTGACAGTACCATCTAAAAGTAAACATCAAAAGCCATTTAATTACTTCCTCCATACCAGATGGTGTCTATTATCTTCTTATGGAAGCTGTGAAAGTTATGAAACAATACACCATGGTGCATAATGTTGATCAAATGATTAATTGATTACATGTAGCTTTATATCAACAACTTCTGACTGCACTGGACATAAACTCTTGAATTCATTCTCATTGGATGAGTAAGAACATCATTGGCTCAGACACACATGGGACTGATGAAAAAAGTTCAAGCTAGAGGGTTGTTTGAGCTATCCAGGTCCAACTATGTTTAAACTTGAACATAGGGACCAGTAAATAGGTTCAAGATATCCATAGTGTCCAAGCTATTGAAGTTCGAGCCGTTCTACTTTTATATGTTGCTCAAGATGTATCTGTTAAGTTGCTTAATAAAGTGTTAGCAAAAATCATTTCTCAACCGGTCAATAATGTCACTGGCAAGTTTTTCTGTCCTTCAAAATTTTTGCATCAGTGGACACATTAACGTATAAAATTTTTGTAACTACTGTTGAAGTACTTTTATTCGTGGACACCAATTTTCGTGATTTTCATAAATAGCACTATTTCATGGTTACTTAAATTCGTGGTTTACACCTCTGTGTATTACAACTCTAAAGAAAAAAATGCATTTCGTTGGGAACTTAATATTTCGTGGTTTAAGCGAACCACGAAATCCACGAAAATTGGAACCCCATGAACAATTGTACTTTCACAGTATGCCCAGTAGCGTCATCAAACTTTGCACACAGGTCCATCTTTGGTTGACTGATAGCATCCAAGAAAATTAGGTCTTTTTGAACTATATTTTCAACATTCAATTTTACATCTGAGTTCATATCTCAGTTTCTGTCCATGATGGGATCATCTAACCTAGCATATGCATGCATCTCAGATGTTAGGTCAGCATCTTTACAAAATTGTGACTCTTTGACCTATGTTTTCTACTTTAACCATATTGATCAAGGGTACAGTCTGAGGTCAATATGAATTTTTCATGTATTTTCTGATGTCATTTACCTTACTTTCACACCTCTATAAAAACATGGCAATATGGAATAATTTTAGGACAACATGGTAATATGGAATAATTTTAGGACATTTCTTTTAAGATCTGTGGTCTAGATTTCCCCTGTATGTCAGTTTTGCAGTGTAGTGTTTGTTTATCATTTAAAGCAACTTGCAAAAGAAATTTTCACTCAGTATTGCAGATATGCACCAATTGTTTATTTAAATGTTTCAACTTTATAATGCAAGCAACTTATGTATCTGTAAATGCATTTATCATATGGCAATTAGTCGGTCTACAGATTTCAAATTTTATGCCAAATTTGCATGTCTAAAGATGTAAATTTTGTGTTTTCTGTCGTTACAGTGTGTAGATATATATGTCACAGACAATGTGAGAATCAGGTAAGTCGTATTTAAGTCGTAGTATATTGTAGTGTTGCAATTTGATGGAGAAAGAAGACATGAAGACAGAAGAAAAGCAGATAGAAGAACAGAAGAAGTACATGTAATAAAAAACAGTTGTATTTAGCTAGACAAGGGGACATAATTGAGAATATACCCTTTTACTGTAGAAAAA
>MJUU01016197.1:161240-181001 GCA_002080025.1 Modiolus philippinarum | reverse complement strand
AAGTCCATTTCTCAATAACTAGAAGTGGTAGGTTGATAATATTTGGTATGTAGGTTGGTCTTGGGCAGTACATGTCAGTCTGGCAGGTAACTTTTGTCCTTGACCTCAATTTCACAGTCTAGTGAGCATGTTCACTTTTCTGATTAGTTCACTTGGATTTCACATCAATTAAGAAGCCAGCAGGGACAGGTGAGACATCTTTTAGGGTCTTCATTTGTGTATTTTGTAGTTCCACCCCTTTTCTGCCTAGCTTCTGCTGCCTCCAACTTGTGCCAATAGGGTCTGTAAGTCTCGTTCAATTTTGATACTTCCCGGAACAATTTTTGTACCCGGAAGTTGCATTTTTCACGACAATATATGACGTACCAAGCAAAAAAGTGAACGTCATAATCCAAAAATGTCATTTTTTGGCGGGAAACGTTTTCGAATTTCAATTTTATCGAGAAATCTTGGTGTCACATGACGAGACTTAAGGCCCTATATGTATTTGATATTTATGGAAAAGTCGCAAAAGAAAAGAAAAGTAGATTCAGATTAAAAAAAAGATATTTAAATTGCTTTGAGATATATTCTTGATTTTCAATCATTGAGGACATAAAGGCTAGATGTTTTAACATGAACTCAAGCCAGGATTTGCCCCTGCTGTACTGGTCTTGATTACCGGCTAGTATAGAATACAGCTATTTTGTTTTTTGGTTTGCTTTTTATTGAAAAACTTAGGGACAATCCTGCTGGCCATGATAATAATTATTTGAAGGCCATAAAGTCATGACTTATTGCCCCAAAATTAACTGTTTTTGAACCAAACTATAATATTTGATTTAAATTCAATTGTATTTGAAATCTAAGGCTTCAAATTTTCTTTTTGTAAGAATAGATTGTTTTGTTATATGTTAATAATATGTTGTTGAGACCCTAAGGGCAGACAAATCTGGATGATTACACTGAAGTTCAGGTTAAAGGTCAGAGTTTTGATATCTGTTTTTACTAAATATTTTACACCTGGAGCATAAAGATGTTATTCTGTTAAATAAACCGTTATGATTTCATTTGAAATATAAAAAGTCAAAATATTTACTTTAAATCAAGTTGTCTAGAAGATTAAGATTTTAATGAAGTTGAAGGTCGAAAGATTTTGTCATAAAATTGTACATGTATTGACTAATACCCCTTTCTTACAAGAAAATCCTAACTCTTATGTATCTGTATGAAAGTTTTATAAAAAAAAAAACAAATAAACATTAAAAATCAGCATGTTTTTAAGCATGCCATTTTGGGTAATAATAGAGTTAATAAATAAGGCACCATTGGAAATTAAATTACTTAAAAATTTTAAGATTGATGATTATTTGAAGGCCATGATAAGAAAATTTAATATTCTTATCCTATCTTGTCTTGATATTTTCCTGCCCTTAAAGAAATCTTTATTTTTGCTTATTTTTTGGTCATTTTCTCCAAAATTTACAGCATTCTTCACTGAAATTGATAAAAAAACTAAAATATGCTTTTCTTCCTTTATTTGTTGGAAAACTTATCTGGAGAATCTAAAAAAAAAAGGACATCTCACTAAAAGAAGAAAAGCGTCAAATACAATTGAACTCTGATGGCTCAAACTGCATTAGATTGAACACCAGTCCGGGAAAACGCAGAATTCGACAACGTCGCTGAATTTGACAACGTTGTGGACTTCAACAACTCAAATTTACATACAGTATTATTCCAATTTAACATTGAGGGTAATGGGAAACTTTTTTATCTTACCATAGATTATTTTCGTCAAAAAGAAAAGTTTTGAGGAATGGGCTAAGAAAGAGAGGAAAGTAACTTAAAACATGCCGATCTTGCCAGTTCACTGATTTTTTTACAATAAACTTCAAAGTTGTTGAATTCGACAACTCATTTTAACATGGAGGGTAATGGGGATTTTTTTTTATTCATCTACAGATTTTTTTAGACCACTGAGAAAGTTGTTGGGGATTACCTAATGTAACAGGACAAACTTTCAAAAGTATGCAGATTTTTGCTATATTGTGCCAATAGATGAAAAACTACTAGAGTTGTCAAATTCAGCAACCTTACAGTTGTTGAATGCAACAACGTTGTTGAACTCTGCGTTTTCCCGGACTGACACCAGGGATATCTGGAACCCTTTTTTGTGGTCCCTCATTTCAAATGAAAACATTGTTTAACCTTGATAGCTGGAATATCCATCTAGCTTTGACAGTTTTCATGAGTCCCGTGGGTGTTTGAAGTTTGACTGTTTTGAGTTTGTATGTGGAATAGGGGGAGGGGAGGATTAGGGTGGGAATATGTGTGCTTCTCTCTATATAGTCCTATCTAAAAAGTAATAGTTTAAATTGACGCCAAAAATCTGTTCTAACAAATAAATAGATTAAAAATACAGAAACAACTCAACCCTGCAAAATGAAAGATTTCCACTGATATCTATCAAATTTTCATAAACAAAATTATCTCATTATGATTGAAAGAGAGATTTTGTACTTCATGCTTGAATTATTTCCTCGGATGGTTGCCCTTCACATCTTGCAGCATCCTTGCATTGTAATCGATATCTAGAGATGGAATTAGCATAAACACTTTTTACCTTATCTGTACTAATTTTAATTAGGTGCATGTTTAATTTATGCAAATATTATGGTAAGATTTTGTTGTAAAAAGAAATTAAAAAATAAATAAATTCTTGAAAAATAAGTCAGATTTTGTGTGTAGGTAGATAGATTCACCTGAGCCGACTTTGAAGTTAAATGATATGCTGTCAAACGTAACATAGGGTGGCTCTCTTGTCGTGGGCTGCCTCCAGACATTTTGTATGATACAGAAAATAAATGTGATGAGTTGTTGATCAAACTCCAGGGATGTAACATTGCTATAGTGTTGGGATTGTGTAAATTTTTTGGAGAATTTTCGTAAAAAGGAATTTTTACAGTAGAGAGAAAAAAATTGTCACCTGAAACTTAGTCAACATGGTAAATATGTCAGATTTTGTTCAGTTTCTAAATTTTAGTTTTATGCTTTATCTTGATTGTCATATAAATTTTAATAAACAAATATTAGAAAGAGATAATACAATGTACTATTGTTTAAAAACAAAAAAAACAAATTAACTTTGCTCCAAAGTTGGCTTTACAATGAAACACAAATCTTTCTGTCCAGACATTTATCATGGAATTTTTTTTTTCAAAATTGTATTGAATTATATTATGAAAGATATAGATCATTACCATGACTCATTGTAATTCCCTATAGTGCCACATCTCATTAACTCATAGTTTGCCATTTCTTACCATCAGCTCTGAAAGCATCAAATCTGATATGCTCCTTATGATGCCACAACTCATTAGCTAACTCAGCCATTGATTGCCACATCTCTTTACAAACTCCTATAGTTGCACAACTGGTTTTAAGCTGGCTTAGTTCCATCATTAGATGGTAAAATGCCATCTTCATAAGCTTCTTCTGCAACAAGGCTGTGCACTTGAATATTTAATCAATAGTGCCATATCACATCTCATGTAAAGCTGTAGTGCCAAATTCATCACTTCTCTTGGCTTCTATATTTACACAGTTCATCTCGTATGTGGCTATAGAGCCACATCACATCTCATTTAAAGCTTAAGTGCCTTATTAGATCTTTTTTTGTTGTAAAAGTCTCCCATATTAAGTTTTAGTACCACATCATATCTTGTGTAAAGCATGGTGCCATATTATATCATGTAAAGCTGTAATGCCACACTACATCTCATGCAAAGTTACAGTTGCACCACACCTCATGTAAGATTATAGTACCACATTACATCTCATGTTAAGTGCTTAATATAATGTAAAACTGTAGTGCCACATCACAACTCATCTAAAGCTTATAAATGTACATATAGTAGTGCCACATCACATCTCATGTAAAACTTGTACATGTAGTGCCACATCACATCTGAAGTAAATCTTGAATGCCACTTCATGTCTCATGTAAAGCTTTAGTGCCATATCACATCTCATATTAAGATTTTAGTGCCTTATCACGTCACACATAAAAATTTTAGTGCCTTATCACATCACATATAAAAATTTTAGTGCCTTATCACATCACATATAAAAATTTTAGTGCCTTATGACATTTGGTTTGTAGCTTATAGTGCCTAATCTCATCTCATGTAAAATTTTAAGTGTTACCTCACATCTCATTCAAACCTATAGTGCAACATCAAATCTCAGGTAAAGTTAATAGTGTGGCACATCTCATGTAAAGTTAAGAGTGCCACATCCTGTATGGTGTAAAGCTACAGTTCCACATCATGTCTCATGTAAAGTTCTATATCTTGCAACACCACATCTCATACCTAGCTTAAATACCACTCCACATGCCATACTTAGCTTAAATAACACAGCACATCTCATACCTAGCTTCAATACCACATCCCATCTCAAAATATTCTACAAATTATCTTTCTGCTTATTTATCATAGTGGAAATTAAAAGATCTTTTAGAGCTTAAATTTATTTAACATTTACTAACTGTTTTAAAACATTTTATAAAATAGGCAAACAAAGTACATTGATGTCTTGATTTGACAAAAAANTCATTTTTATATGTTTAAAATCTAAATGATGACAAACCAAATCACTCACATTGAAAGCAAAAATTATTTCAAAACTTTAAAAAAAAAATTTACTGTCCATCATCCTGTGGGGTTTCCTTGAAAAGGCTTAATATCAGATAAGATGACAAAGTCAAAGATTGATTTAAAAACTAAATGCTCTGGATTATGCATAAGTTCAAAATCACACACCACATCAAAGACAGATGAAGAACATTTACCTAGTATGAAATGTCCTAAGGGGACATAACTTGTGTATTACATATCCTTTGATCTACTTGGAGATGAAGGGGTGGGTCAGTTTTGCTATGTAAACAATGATCATATGAAATATTTCACTTGTGTTAAACATAAATTAAAATAAAATACTTCGAAATTGTAGATTTTTTTTTTACAAAGTTTGACAGCACCAGTCCTAACTTTTAAGGAACCAAATTATTTCAAAAGGACTCCTGGCTCCTAATCACTAATGCATCCTTCCCTCTATAAGGGAGGAGGAGGCAGATCAAAGCGGTTCCAGGCTATTGTTTGCTACATTTTGCAAATATTTTTCCGGAATTTTGCATGAAATTTTTTTTTCTTAAAAAAGTGGGTTATGTATGCCAATGATAATTCCTATCAGGGTATTGGACTAAATGGAGGTGCCCAAAAATTTAAAATTCAGATAAGGATCTTAAAAATTGAATGCATGTCAGATGTCGTGCTGCGACCCTTCGTTTAGTAATCACTTGTTCACAATATTGTAATGAAACCATATTTAGCATGTCAATACCTGGTATCATATTAAGAAAAATGAAATTTAAAACTTTTGATTGCACAGTTAATATGAAATGAAATAGAATATGTCATATTTCTATAGATATGCTAAATTTTAAAGATTTCTGTCATAACTTAAATAAAGAACAAGATCTTGATAATTTTCAACACTTTTAAAACTTAAGTTAAGCTTGGAAAAACATCTGTTTTTGCTGAAATCCTATCAGCCTGCTTTGATTAATGATGCAGTACATTTGTAGTTTTATTTAATGCTGATTTTTTCAAAATATTGAAATCTTATCTGTACCCTTATCATAGACTAAAATTTTTTAAAAATTGGACTGATGTTTGGTATATTAGAGTCACGGTGTTCATGAACCTTGTCAGCATATATCCTGCCAAATGGCTGATTGGATTTTGCAATCTGAAGATGTACATGAAGGAAGAGATTTGGAACTTGAAGGGGAGATAATTCAATTTTATAACTTTTAGAAAAGGGGTGATGAAGGGAGGGGTTGCATTATTCTTTTGTTGCCACAGCGCCACAGCCGACTTTAGGGAAGTGTTGAAGTACCCGAGGCATCCTCATTCACATTTAGAAGTTTATCTCTTAACTATACAGGGTAGGATCATCAAATTTTGCATGCAGGTGCATCTTGGTTTGACTCACAAGATTAGTCTTATATAGAGCAACTGACTGTGTTGAGTTGCAGCAGTTGAATCTGCCTTCCATGTAGACCCTCTTTCTTTAATGTATCCATATAGATAAGATTGATGCAACCTTATCACTGAGGCTGCTATCTGTGATGAAATATGTGTCTTTATGATCAAACTAGACAGGGCTTTAAATGTGATTATAAGTGACATAAATATGATGTTAACCACTGGTTACTAAGATAAGATCATCACAAACTAATGGTATTTTTAGAGGCTATTGTAATATATAAATCTGTGTATATATAATTCTCATTGCCCATAGGACAGTTCACTTTTGTCGCATTCTTTTGAAAAAAGGGGGGGGATAAATAATAGGAGGACATTCACTTAGAAGTTTCAAAATGAAGCATGAAGCAAGAAGATAGTAGTTGCTTACAAGATGAATTGTAGAAATATTAGGCTCTATCCCGGAGGAGGGGGTAGGTCGTCCTATATCTTGGTATACAGGGATGTACTGCTGGAATTGGTCACTTTTTTAACAAGTCAAATATATTATTGGCTCTATCACACCTTTAGATTTACGAAAATAATGTTTTTTGTCTCACCCCCCACGAAAGTCGCGGAAAGCGGGTCATAGGCGTGCAAAGTATGACGGCGGCAGCGGCATAAACTCAAGTTATTATATAGAAGCCTTTGATGTTGGAACTTTATATTTGGTCCATAGGTAGCTTACAGCGAACCTTATCTGTCGGACCCAAAATCATGTGACCTTGACCTATATCTCCTGGTCCAGTGACCAGGTTAAGTTTTTTTGCTTAAGTCCATTTCTCAATAACTACAAGCTAGANAAAAGGGTTGAATTTTTCCCTATTTTGTTCCTAGCTAATAACTGTGTCAAGCTTCTTTTTGTGTCCATCTAATTATTGTGTCAATCTCTTTACTGTGTCCACATTAACTTTGAACTACTTTTGTTAAAATTTCAGTGGTTGACATGCTGCGGTCGTATCATGCTGCGCTCGGCGTAGCCCTTTATTTAACAAGTCAAATATATTATTGGCTCTATCACACCTTTAGATTTACGAAAATAATGTTTTTTGTCTCACCCCCCACGAAAGTCGCGGAAAGCGGGTCATAGGCGTGCAAAGTATGACGGCGGCAGCGGCATAAACTCAAGTTATTATATAGAAGCCTTTGATGTTGGCACTTTATATTTGGTCCATAGGTAGCTTACAGCGAACCCTATCTGTCGGACCCAAAATCATGTGACCTTGACCTATATCTCCCGGTCCAGTGACCAGGTTAAGTTTTTTTGCTTAAGTCCATTTCTCAATAACTACAAGCTAGATAGCTTGGTCTTGGTTAGTACATGTCAGTCTGCCATGTGGCTTTTGACCTTGACCTCAATTTCATGGTCCAGTGACCAGGTTAAGTTTTTTGCTTAAGTCTGTTTCTCAATAACTACAAGCTATAAGTCAATGATATTTGGTATATAGCTTAGTCTTGGTTAGTACTTGTCAGTCTGCCATATGGCTTTTGACCTTGACCTCAATTTCACTGCCCAGTGACCAGGTTAAGTTTTTTTGCTCAAGTCTGTTTCTCAATAAGTACAAGCTATAGGTCAATGATATTTGGTATGTAGCTTGGTCTTGGTTAGTACATGTCAGTCTGCCATATGGCTTTTGACCTTGACCTCAATTTTAAGGTCCAGTGACCAGGTTAAGTTTTTTGCTCAAGTCTGTTTCTCAATATCTTATTATAGGTCAATGATATTTGGTATATAGCTTGGTCTTTATTAGTACATGTCAGTCTGCTATATGGCTTTTGACCTTGACCTCAATTTCATGGTCTAGTGAACATAGTTAAGTTTTTCTGATTAGAATAGTCTCTCAATTACCGTAAGTGGAACGGTAATAATATTTGGCTTGTAGGTTGCTGTTGAGTAGTACATGACTGTTTTAGCGATCAAGCAGGAATGGGCGAGACATCTATATAGGGTCCACTCTTGTAATTAGTCTTGTATCAACCTTTATGTTTAATGATGCATGCATTTTAAACAAAAATCTGATTTTAGATATGAAAAAGAAAGGAAATGGGTAAATGTCAGTATGTAGATATTAAAAAAAAAAACAATTTGAAGAAAAATATTTAACAGAATAAACTAAAAATTCAGCAGGAACAAACGATTGAATTCAAATTTTTTTTAAAATGGGAAAGGATGTAGGAACGGAACCACTGAAAACTTAGCTTCGGAACCAGGGAAAGAGTGTTTGAAAATATTTTCCCTTCTTGGGAAAAATTGACAGGATTTTGGACCTCTGATAAGCTGGACAAGTATCAATATATACTCCGTATCTGTATTTCAGTCTGCCTTTCTTTTGTCTTTTGACACACCTGTATAGTGAAACTTACACCTATGAAGGTTTTAGAATAGCATGCCTGTAATCATATTATTCTGGAATCGGAATACAGAAGATATTAATTTTTTTTCATTTTTGATTTAACTTTCAAATATATATAGAACTATACAGTACATAGAGGAAACTAATCTCCACTACACATGAAACATTGAATTGTTTTGGTGTGTCCTATACAGAAGCACCTACTTGTGTAGAATGATAAGTGATCTGAATGCACACTGATTAACAACACAGGCATAGCCTTATAAAGGTATCTCTCCTTAGCAACCAGTGCTAAGTGCATTTCCGACTCTGAATCAAACATTTTGGTGATGTCTTGTAATTCTCAAAATAGGATACTAAGCAAAGCAAAGATATTGGTCAATCTGTTTGAAAAAAATTCTTGATCATTGAATTGTTTGAATAGTGGCCATTACTTGGCACTAGCTTCCCTGGTAGATTTGGGGTCGGAGACAGAAAAAGGGCCAAAGAAAAGGGTCCAGGTGAGTCCAAATATTTTTTTGTTTTGACTATTCTGCCATCATGTTATAAGTGGCTTTTGATTACTTATATAAATAGTAGGTGTCATGTTTCATAACAGTCAGATAAAAAGTTGATGAGGAGGGAGGGGGGCTGATAAAGATAAGAGCCATAAGCAAGATGGCAATGATTATGGAACTACTTCCTGTTATTAATGTTGATATTTTGCAGAAGTTGACAACAAGTCTTTGATACATGTACCATATTGCTTCTCTAATTATTTATGAAAAATGAAAAAATCAAAACTGAAACTAAAATGATTTTATGTAAGAATTTGAAAAAGAAAGACAGAATTAAGCTTGCATTCATACTCACCCCTGCCCCCACCCCCACCCTAAAAAAAGATATCTTTTCAGAAATATTTCTACATTGTAACAACAGCCTTTATGCTTTGTTGTCGTTGCCTTTTAGTGTTTGACTTTGTGTGATTGCTATTTATCTATTTGTTGAAGGCTACAATTTGTTTGCTTCTTGTTTTGGATCTTTTGCATTTCTGTTTAAGAATACCAGGATTAACTGCAAGGAACATTCAAATTGAGAAATAGATATTTGTAGGCACAAATTTTTTAAAGAAATTGGTTATCATATACTCCTAGCTGTACTTGTATGAGCTGCTCATTTCTAAAAAAAAATTATCCCAAAACTCATTGCATTCAGTACTGTATTTTTTGTTAGGGATGAGTATTGTCAATAAAATATTGTATCAAGATATATAGATACAGCACAAACGTATCGTGATATGTATCAATACATATCGTCCTCTGATTTCTCAATTAGATTATATTTATATATCTTTTTGTTTTAACTATGTTATGTGATAACTTATGTGAGACAAGAGTGTTCATTTTCATAAGCTAAATATATTTTTTTGTCCTTTCTCTGAATTTTTCACACCAAAATAGGTACTGATTCTGAAATTTTAGCAGATATCAGAAAACGATACGTATCGATATGCTGGATTCCGTACCGGTATACCTAGTTTGTTGAAAATATCACGATATATCGATATACCGGTGTATCGTAACACCACTATTTTTTGTTGCAAGACTATTCCTTCCGAACATCTCTTTCTATAAATCTGCTTAAATGGTCATATAGTGCTGTCATACTAGAGAAATAAAAATTCACTTCAATCTCGGATGATCTGGTTAATTTAACATTATATCATGGCCTAAGGCTCCAATTTTTTTTCTTTCCTCTATTAAATACAAATTGGTATGAACATAGATATATACTATACATATATATAATACCCAAAGTACTTGTCAAACCTGTTATGTAAATATAGATAACATTAAATACTATACAAAACACATTCCACACACATGGATAGAGAAATAATTTGTCATCTACAATTTTATAGGTAATTTTATTGCTTTGCTTCAACAAACTTGGATACATTTTGGAATCTTGTTTGTTGTTTTAAATTTGGGGCTAATCTCATATTGTATGGTGATATAGTTTTGTATTGAACTGTATTTTAGTCAGTAGCCTGTAATAATTTAAAAAATGTTTAATGTGCCCTCCTCCAACTCAGTCAATTTTTTGTTTGTTCAATAAAGAATATGAAAAAAATATCATTTTGACCTTGACAAGGTTAAATTTTAGCATTCAATGATGAAACCTGCACAAATACTACTTTGACCTTGAACCCAGTCTTTTGTATTTGATAAATGCTTTTGATTGCTATTTTTTTTTGACAGACCCCACACTTGCCTGAGAATCACTATTTTGTATTTGATAAATGCTTTGTGCTGTTATGTTTTTAGACAAAACACTGTTACATTTTTTTTATACCTACACTGTTGCATTCCATCAGGGGTTTCACTGACTTCAAGGTCAAATTATATCAAAAAAGCGTTGTTGGTGATATGGTTAACTCAAAATCATATTTCATTGTGAAAAAAAAAATCGCTATGTAGATTTTTCTCATTTGCGAAGGGAAAATAGATATTTGTGCAAGTTTTGTTCTCATGTTTTAGAAGTTGAGACAAGTTCACACCATCAAAGATGATAACCCTTTTGTTTTTTTGTATATTATTTATGGGTCAGACTATTTGATCCTGTTACCTAACCTGTTGTGTATTAAGACAACACCCTATAGCTGTGATAAATACCTAAATACACTACAAAGTCATTAGCCTGCTATTAATTACACACCCATTACCACAGCCCCAGGGAACATCATGTGGTCATTGTGATATGTATCAGGTACAATCATTACAAATATTTTATTGCATACCTTCGAGTTAACAATTAGAAGAAATGCTTAGGTTATTTGGTCAAGATAGACGAATTCTAAGGCGAAATTAACAAAAGAGGGGAGAGAATGCATTGACAAAAATGCTGCTGAAATCGGTATTGAATATTTTACTGTTTGTGGTACAAAATATTTTTGTAATATTCAAGCAAAAGAATTGGTGTCTTCATCTTCCAATGTCAAGTGTATGAGGTCCATTTCCTGCATAAGCATTTGTGGGGAAGGACATGGACCTCATACACTTGATATTGGAAGATGTGCTGTCTGGTGCATTTCTGATTTGTGTGTCCAGTCCCTCACCTTAAGGTTGCCTAGCATCAGAAGTTGTGTATTCAGGCCCTTGCCTAAATGTGTCCTGGCATCAGTTGTGTATCAAGACCCTCACCTTAAGGTTGCCTGGCATCATTTTTTGGGTCCAGTCACTTGCCTATAGATTGCCTAGCATCTCTTTTGTGACCAGTCCATACCATTACTTTGGTCTTGCGAATAAACTGTGTTCAAAATTATCTTCAAATATGGTAATGTTTTGTTTGGGTGTACAAGGTGAGTGATTTTGGAGCCATGCACTTGGCCCCATGAAGGGTCACACAGTATTAGCATAATAACAGTTTTTTGGATACTGACATAGATTTTATTACAAACTTTTAATACATGAAATGCATGTTCATTGTTAAAGATAGGGATGGTTGGGCACTCAAGATGAAACTCTACAATTTAGGAATTATAATCAACATGGGTATTCACTATTTCTGATCAAATCAAGTTTTTCTTTGAAATCTTTCCATTGATTTTGTATTGAGATGGCAACACATGGTATAATGCAAGATGTGTTTTTGTCAAGGTCAACAATCCAAACTATACATACTGACATCTTTCACACTTCTATTTTTATTCATATTTGAATGAAATATTAATACACGCTCAAAGTAGAGGCAGGTTTTAATTTGAAAATATGTGGCGTATCTTTTCCTGTTCACCAGGTACACACTTAAAACATAGGAAGTTTGTATAGGATAATGTTCAAACTAAGTATTGAATTATTTGATAGAGTGAGAATATAAATATGGATGATTTTGGAGATTATTCTATCTGTGGGGATTATTATGATACTAATATTGAGGTAGGATTCATTTATTTTGTAAATTTTACCACAGGGAGATGTACAAAAATGAAAATTTTAATTTCTTTTCTCTTTTACACCCGGGACCCCATTATTGAAATTGATTATTTTGCCTTTGTGTTTCGAATATGGTCTACATGTTGTTCCACAGATACTTTGCAGCAGTTATATACAATTAAGAATGCATTTGTGACAATTTTATGGGATAAATGCTTTATCAGCCAGGCACATTCATATCATGGACCCGTAACACTGGTCGTTTTTAGTAAACTTATGAAACAGATGCCATGTAAACTTACTTTTGAATTCCACTGATACAAGAAATAAAATTGGCTTCTTTACCCAGTTTTGAAAACATGAAATGAATAAGAATCACAGATTTAAAACATTTTTGCCCCTGAGTATATTCAGTGGAACTTCCATGGCTCAAACACCTAAGGGACCGATGAAAACAGTTCGAGCCAACGGGGTGTTCGAGCTATATGTATCGAGGTCGAACTATGTTCAAAGTTAATCACAGGGACCAGAAAATTGGTTCAAGACATCCATGGTGTTTAGCGCCATTGAAGTACTACTGGAAGCTTTCCATATTTACATAATAATAGATGGTGAAATTTCAATGAGGGGAAAACTTTTAAGTCAAATACATTCTTATGAAACATTGTATGATTAGAAAGTTCTCAGGATATAGATTCCGTTTGAAGATTTTTCATACAACAATTACATCATATTATTATTGAGATTTTTAAAAAGTATTTTTACATATAAAACTTGTTATAACAAAATTTTGATTATGTTGTATATTTTCTTAGAAAAACATTTTTCAGTAAATAAAATTTCAGGAATTTTTAATCTAAATGTCATTCACTTTTTGGAAAGACATTCCACATTGCTAGTTTGTAATATTGAAAATGGAGTGTGGGGTTGGGGGTGTACTTCAGTATTGGGGCTTAAATATCGGACCCTTGAATATACTATAAACTAATAAGCATAGACAATAACTAATTAAGATTACACCAGGAGTTACTGTTTTCTATTATTATTTTGATATTATGATACATGTACATGTAATGTAAACAACATTATCAACAATCATCTGGATCCAATTTTTTCCTTATTTTCGTAATTATATAAATATAATGATGTCGTGGCGGGTCATTGTATCTCAATCAATGCTCTGGTCATCTGTCACAGTTTGACGATTTCGATTTGATTGGCTGTCTATTTTCATTCATAAGGTGACATTTTTTACATGTCATATCTGCCCCAAGGACAATTATTAAATGTTATACCAAATACTATTGATTAGTAACATGTGTTGCTTTTGTCTTGGTACCAGTTTGTAGTTAGTGAATTATCTCCCCTGGGAACATGAGTGCTCATTTCTTTATTCACATTGGAATATTTTGATCAAAAAAGTATAATGGATTTACGATTAGTTATTTCTGTGTATGGTGAATAGTTGTGTATTATGTTGATGGATTTTTAAAATCATTCTGATATGTAAGTTAACTTTTTAGCTTCTCATACCAAACTTCCAAAAACTTTAGTTGTGATTTCATGTTAAAATACTGTTATTCGTGAGACTGATATATGATACAAGTCACGAAATTATTTGAACCTGTCATTTTTGGTAGTCTTGAAAAATATCCAACTTGTTGCTTTGTTATTAGATAATGCTTTTAATTTCAGATCATAATTTTGTTATTCTTAAAATTGGGACAAGAATAAAGAGTATATTACTCTTATTTAAGAAAATAAATTTAAATAATTGAAACAGAAAAAAATCAAATATGGAGATGTACAGAATCTTGAAACTGTTTTAATATTTTGAATTTTGTAAACTTTTTGCACTTCAACTTGTAAGATATCAAAACAGGCAATGGTATTATATTAACCACCTGTTTGGTATAATCTATGTTAATCCTGATTAATCCGTTATACAAAACATAATAAACTGGAATTCAGGCTGCTCTTTTAATGGAACAATGAAAGAATGGTCAAGTGGTCTAAAATTTGGTTTGATTTGTATGGCATTTTAGTACTTATTGGGTAATCATATTTTAAAGAGTTTAACACATCATTTTTGGGGGGTTATTATGTGATCATGTTTAAAATTATCCAATATCCAAAAGCTAATCCTCCCCTGTTTTGAAGAAAAAGATAAGAATAAAATAAATGACAGCATGAAGAACTAAAGGAAATAAGGCCTAGAAAAAAAAGTTGTGAGTTTAGGGTAACCCGACCCTACCTAAAATTTTATGCCTACCCTAACTTTTTTTTGCCTATTTTACAAAACACACTGTTAAGTCAGAAATGTTCCTCCATTTCTACAATGTAAAAAAAAATATTAAAAAAAGTTTTTTTCCTACCTACCCTACCTTACTTTGAAAACCATGTTACCTCAAACACACAATTTATTTTCTTAGGCCTAAGCTTACAAAGTAATGTTAAAATATACTAAACAACATGTACATCCCTTTGCAAGAGAAAAAATTGTGAAAATGTACAAATGTTTTATATATTCAGTGATTCTTGCAATGAAATAGCTAATATTCTGTTGAAGCTTATGTAAAATTTAAATCAATTATTTAAAAGCATACAGAAAACTCCCCCTGCGAAATGTGACCATAGTTGACCATGGACAACAATGGTCAACCATGGTTAACCATGGTTTTAACAATTTTCATTAAATGGGACACCATGGGTGACCATGGTCGATACTTAGTCTTGCAGAATTCAAAAGGACTTTAAACTTGAATGATTGAATATAGATAAACAATGTGAAAGCACTACAGAGCATTGTGAAAAGTCATAAAATAAAATAATGAAAAGTAATTTATTTTATTGATAATCATGTTAATCTATTATGTCTGTGTAATATTGTGAATGTAAGCATGGTCAAAGATATTATGCAGGCTTACATGTGCATAAACCCACCTAAGGTCACACCATTGTTTACCATGGTCATTGCAGACTTGACCATGGTTGTTGGTGGTGTGACCATGGTCGATATTATAAGTATGGTTGACCATGGTATACCATGGTCAGAAGCATCGATAACCATGGTTGAACCATAGTCAACCATGCTTTAACCATGGTCAACCATGCTTGTTCCTGCTTTGTCCATGGTTGTTCATGGTCAACCATGGTCACATTTCGCAGGGGTCTCTTTCTGATTTGATCTCAACAAAGCCGAACTCCATGTGGTCTTGGTTTAGTAACTGATAAGTTCTGTCTCCACTTGGTATTTGAGTTTTTGACCAAAAAACTCTGATGTATATAGGAGGTATGCCCTTTAAACTTGGAAAAAATCATGTTGCATAATAAGGTTATGCCCCTTCTCTTTATCTCCATTTTTGGTAGGTGTCCCATATTTGATATTAGGCGTGGTTCCAAAATATGTTAAGACTACAGAGATTTTATGTTATAATTTAAGGTCAAAGAGATATATCTATGACAGAAGCCTACATGATTCCAATTGTACACTCTGACAGACCAGTATAATAACAGTATGGTCAGACATAATCCCTGGACTAAATATTTACACAGTGACCTATTTTAACATGGTCAACCAATAGGGTGCAGTTACTACATGTTTACATGGTGTGTATTGACTAAGTAGGCTGGATGGTCTATAGCCAGAGGCATTTCTAGTTTTTAAGCAGTTTGATTTTCTCTTCTGATTAATAATTTAATAGACTGATATTTGAATTTTAAATTGTCAAAGAAGAAATTATAGAAAATCTAAATCATACGTGTAAATGGCTATTTTGAGATTTTCGATAAACTACCATTTATTAATTTACTCATTGATTTGTTGATCATCAGACTTCCTGTTTGCCAATACTATGAGTTTTGAACTTAAACAATATTTGTCAAAAGTGGGAATCATTTGAAAGCTGGTCTGAAGCTTTGAATGGGTAAGCAATTTTCAAGTTTGTTTGATTAACTACTTCCTGTTTGTTGATATTTTGATTATTTTACTATAAACCAGTTTTTATGCCCCCGCGACGAAATGTCGGGGGCATATTGTTTTACCCTTGTCCGTATGTCCTTCCGTCCCATCTTGGATGGGCTGCTATTCTGGATAACTCCTCCCACAATATTTAACTCGCACATATTTTACTTTGCATAGTAATTAAACATGGGTTGATGATGTGCATATTGTCATGGTTTAGATTTTGGCCAAAATTTGTAATTGTGAGGGGTAGTTGAACTTGGCCATTTTATTGAAATGTACATTTTGAACTGTTATTCCGGACAACTCCTCCCACATTGTTAAAACTACATTTATTTAACTTTGCACAGTGATTAAGCATTGATTGAAGATGTGCATTTTGTCATGGTTTAGATTTTTGCCAAATTTTTTGATTTGGGGAGGGGGGAGGGCGGGGGTGTAGTTGGACTTGGCCATTTAACTAAAATGAGTGTTCTAGGACTGTTAATAGTGTTATTCCAATTAACTCCTCTAGCAATATTAAAGCTGCATTTGTTTACCCATACACAGGTATTTAAGCATGGACTTAAGATGTGCATGGTGTCACAATTTAGATTTTGGGCTAAATTTGTGTCTTTGTGTGGTGTACTTTGACTGCGCAATTTCATTGAAAGTGTGCATTTGAAAGGCCGATTCTGGATAATAAACTCCTGATTGGCAATATCAATAGGCTGTGTGAGATATGTGAGTTAAAGTTCTCGAAATTTGTATATCAAGTGCCTAAAAATAGATGTCCATGTTTTATATGCAACTGTGGGGGCATCATATGTGTCTTACAGACACAAACAAAGTAGCTAGATTTTATCCAAAACTTGATTAAAAACACACCTTGAAAAACATCTTATATTGGCACGGGGGGCATTATTTTCTCTCTCTAGATTTTTTGGCACTTTTCAGTGAGAATGACTGAAGCTTGTTATCACTTTATGTCCATAAAAATAAATTTTAAAATGTACTCTTGACATAAAAAAAGTATTGCTCTGCAAAACTATCAGATAAAACATTCCTTTATAGTTGACTTAACTGTCAGATAACAAGAGTTTTTACTAATTTAAAACTTGTCCATATAAAGTGAATGGTCAATATATTTGACCTCTCCATTGTAAAATAAGGAAGAATCTACAAATTAACATGCTTTAACAATACACTAATGTGTAACCATTGAAAATCCCAATTTTACCCTTTCTAAATGTCCACTTGTAAAATCACACTGCTCATCAAAGTGTTCTAAACTACAATCAAATTACAGACACAGGCATGATTAACCCTTACATATTGAACAAACAAAATACTTTAGAATGGTCAATGGCTGTAATTTATTTGTCATAGCCGGGTGGTCAAGGAAAATATTATGGAGACATTTTTGCTAGATTAATGAATTGTGGACATTTAATTGACATTGAGGTTACTAACATTCCTAACATGAGGAGGAAAAGTGGATTATATTTTAAAATAACTAGTACCAAGGTAGGGGAAAATATTGTTTTAGATGTTCTTTTGTTATTCTTAATATTTTGTGGATTAAGTTGGTTCATTGTTGATGGTAAGGAAATGATCACAATCCTTTTTGGGATCTTTTCCACAACGTTCCATAATGTTTGTGGTTGTTCCTGTCTGAATCTGGAAATACTTACCCCTAAAATGTCTTGGAATTTATGAAATTTCTTGGGAGATTTAATTCTCAAAAAATAAATGATTTTAAGATTAATATTAAATATGTTTGTACAAAATTAGATTTTGGAATCATGAGATTCTAAATGTGATGTTGAGAGCCACTTATATATATTCTTGATTCCTTGCCAATCACATACGGTCCTTTATTTTGGTACAAGTACAATCCTTGTCTGAAATCATACAAATGAAGCATTAGATTGGGTTAGTACAGTAATTGATCTAATTTAAAGACAAGGCCAACATATGAATTAGTTCCAAGAGCATATATAAAAGACTTTCCATAAAAGCAGATTATTTTGTCCATATTGATTCAAAAATGTTTTATTTCAATGGAAATATAGCTTTAAAGCTCGTACTTGATAGAGCTACAGTTTCTGTAATTTGAAACCTTGACTATGTTTATGATCCAATCTTTGATACTTTTTGAATATTTTCTATCCCCGGGGGAATCAGGTGTCCATATCAAGTAAAGAATGTAAGAAAGTCTCATAACTCACTGAATATGATACATGTACATTTTAAAGTCTGGGTAAGATAATTGTGTGGTTTTATAACATTGAATAGTCTATCAAATTAAGGGGCATGGAAACTTAGTGATGATATTGTCAAGTGCAATGGAATAATATTTCAAATAATTGCTTGAAAATTAAATGTGGTTTTGTTGAATTCATAATATTTATTCTCCAGTTTAATGTACTATCACCCTTATAGCAGGGTAATAAGTAAAAGTATTGTCAAGTAGGATGATATGGCATAATATTGACCAATTGACTAGACAGATGATCTGTATGAGGAGATTTACCTGATATATATACTATAATTGATTATTAAAACCAAACAAGGCAGAAAATGGTATTTAACTTGTATGTTTATACAATTTCAACTTTCTGTTTGTTCCAATTTTATTTGCAATAACTTTTGGCTTTTAAGGCTATTTAAGAGAAAAAATCTTTGGAAACTGCTATACTTGAATTAACTTATTTGGTTTTTTTCAATTTAGTTTTTACAAAAATTCATGGTATATAAAATAATAACAAAATATTCAGGCTTAATTGCACCTTATATGTATCTTGTGAAATATTCATTACATTGTTGCAAAGAATGTCAAAGATTTAGGAATTGAGTTTAGAGGTTTTGATTAATAGCAATTTTGCAAGGGAGGTAATTTAAACAATTCCTATTTCACCAATTGGCCAACATTAATAAAAATGATTTGGGTTCACAGTTCTTTTCTGTTTGTAAATTGGGGCTCAAAAATGGGCAACAATTTTATTGACTGGCACTGGCAACAGTAAAATGCCACTGATTTGTGTAATCTTCACTGGAAAATGAGACTGCATTGACATTTCATTTACAGTGGAACTAAGGGGTTTTGTTGTATAGTAGATATATTTTGAACTTTTTTGAGCAGTGAAAGAGCCCACAGGGCAATTATGGAAACAAAATTAATTCACGGTTGTTTAAAAGAAATCCCAAAAAGGCATACACACTATTTGCCCAGCACTAACCTGCATCTGAGAAATTTCAGCCTGTGGCCTTTTGGTCAAAATCTTTTCTACTGACTGCATGGATGGTCTGCTGTCTAAATAATTGTTGTGATATGTTTGGATGGGGATTAGGAGTAATGCTGGTTATAACATTATCATACACATGCATTCTTCTTGAACATAACAGAAAAAACAACCAAAATCAAATTTAAATGGTAGTGGATTATAGTTACAAACAATTGGTTCATACTTTACTGT
>MJUU01016197.1:130016-152797 GCA_002080025.1 Modiolus philippinarum | reverse complement strand
TAGGTCAGCATCCAGGCAAAATTAGGTCACTTTTACGTTTATGTCGGAATTCAGGTCTCCATAACTGTACATGGTTAGATCATTTAGCCTTTGTATAAGGGATGGTAAATGAGCACCCTGGCGAAATTGGGTATCTGTGTCCATGTGCCACTTTGTAATCCTTGATTACCTATGTTTGTTAAATGGGACACAATGGGTGACCATGGTTTTTATCAAATCATGGTTAACCATGGTCAGTCATGGTTAACCATAGTCAGTGGCAGTGGTTAACCATGCTTATTATAAGAGCTATATTCAATAGTTTTGAATTTGTTAATGTTATTATGTCTATTAAACTTGGTTCTGTTCATTTTCGCTAGCCTTACAGTTCCTTTTCACTTTTGGCACATCAACCTTGATTTAACAAGTAACATATTTTAAATATATCTACAGTGTAACAGTAAAAACTTTTGATAAGGTGTACATTGATTTTTAAATTTTGCAAAATTCTCACAATTTGTATTGTTTCTTTACTTTTGATGAGTGATTTCACTTCAGTTAAATTATTTTGAATTATCATTAATAGGATTTCATTAATGATCTTAATTTTTTTCAATAAATTACACTAAAACTCTTATAACAAAGGGAGATAATTTAAAACTTGTTGTTTCTAAATATGTGGCTAGATCTGCCAAGGTTGATTTTTTGGAATGACCAAAAATTTGATGGGAGTGAAAACATGATTTAAACAAAACTAGGGAATTATTTGAATAAAATTAAAATTAAAATATAACAATCATAAGACATAAAATGACATAAATTATTGTGAGCCTTTAGCAGAATTCGAAAGGGCTATAAACTTGAATGATTGAATATGGATAAACAAAGTGAAAGCACAGAGCATTGTGAAAAGTCATAAATAATATAATGAAAATTAATATATTTTATTGATAATCATGTTAATCTATTATGCCTGTTTAATGGTGAATGTGAGCATGGTCAAAGATATTATGCAGGCTTGCAGGTGCAAAAAATCACCTAAGGTAAAACCATGGTTAACCATGGTCATTGCAGACTTGACCATGGATAAGTCAGATTCAACCATGGTCATTGTTTGGAAACCATGGTTGTTGATGGTGTGACCATGGTCAATATTAGAAACATGGTTAACCATGGTATACCATTATCAGAACCAAGGATAACCATGGTTGAACCATGGTCAACCATGCTTTAACCATGGTCAACCATGGTTGTTCATGCTTTATCCATGGTTGTTCATGGTCAACCATGGTCACATTTCGCAGGGGATGCTAAAGGTGTTACAGTGCTCCCTCGTTATACCGCCCCTCTTTAGCATTGGTCCCCCAACTTATCGCCAACCATTTTCAAGGTACATTTTTCATAAAGTTGCATAGTTCAATGTTATTTATTCCTTGATATATTGCCACCCTCACTTATCGCCTATATTTTCCATAGTCCCAAAGGTGGCGATATAACGAGGGTGCAGTATTGGTATTATTGACTACTTGCAAAAGGTGATATATTGGTATTATACCCTGGATTTATTTACATATCTAAATCATACCCCTATATTATGAAATAAGTAAATAAGCACCATTCTGAACTAGCAATGTCAGGGGTTGACACTAAGAGTGCATTTGTTTCTAACAGTAAACGATGCAATCGACAAGCGTTGTTCGTCATCGTTTAGCAAACCACAAGCAAGGTTGAAACAAATGCCTTGTTTGCTTAGAGATGGTGACAACAATTAAACTTTTAAAAATAGATATAAATAGTATTTGTAAACAAGCAGAGCACATTACAAAAAAATGATTTGTGTGAAATACACATGTTGTTGATAATTAAACGGTGGAGTTAGAAACAAATGCATCACATAATGTGAGATAATGGGACAAAGGAGGAACGATAATTGACTACTCGATGATTTCTCGCATTCATCGTTTGTGTTAGAAACAAATAGGCTAAATGACTACGCACATTGTTGTTTGTATCGTTTGTGTTAGAAAGAAATGCATTCTAAGTTTATCATCTAAGAGAATGTATGGTAGATAGAAGGATTACAGAATGCCTGAATTCACTAGTCTTGCAGTGGTTGTACCTACCCAAAATAAACATAGCTGAAGTTTTTTAAATAATGCTAGCCCGATGAACTGAACCAAGTTACAAATTTTGAAGTGCCTTTCTCAAATTTTCTAGCCTCTGGCTGGAGGATTCATATTTGTGTAGACCCTTATATGAACTTATATTTTTAACAGCAGAAACATTCATTTTAACCTTCCATCAATATGGATATGAATTAAAAAACCATTGAGGAAGTATTGCATTCAACAAACCTTGTAAGCAGGATTGTGTAAACATACCTCAAATTATACCAATTTTTTCTACAGATTGTTAACGTAATCGTAACAGATCACATCGCGTGACAATTCATCGTAAAATATGTCTATATTTAGTTGTCAGATATGACAGAATCAACACTATATTGTGCAGGGTAAATTAACTCCATTACAACTAGAGAAAATATTTTCACGCTTCATAATAGTACAATAGGCCACAGTTTAATATCTTTAATAGATTTCCTTACATTGTTTTTTTTTAAATCACAAATATTCATTCACAAAACTACATAATAAACATTTATAGTCTATTCAAGTACTTTGCTTGAAGAGGTCTCGTTCAATTACAGGGTATTAAGTTATTAACTGTTTGAACAGTAATTTTGTTTTTTATACACTACAAGTAGTGGTGAGGCATTATGTGATACCCTCGGTCATGTGTGCCTCTATCCATAGGTCCCCAAAGGTTTCCGACTGATAATTTTTACGAATGGCGAGTCTAAGGCCGATAGGAACTTCTTTAAACTATAAGATTGTGTTTGCTCCGAAAAACAGTTGTCAACGAGGCAACAGGTCCTTTGATGATTTCACTCATTCATCAACCCTTGTATTTCATTTGTTATAATGTCATTAGTATACACACTGTAGATATAAACATACCAAGTGTATAAACAGTAAGTATAAATTGCCTTCTTCAAAAAGACGTATTTTGATTTTTGAGAGGACAATAAACTTGTAAACTCTGCATTTAACTTGACCGACTCCACAAACAAAACAATATAACTCTGCCGCCAGTTAATATATTTAAAGCAGAGTATTTTAATCTCTTCAAATTCACTGTATAAATACTACAACATTTAAGTTTGAATTCCAGACACATGCTGATGTTGTTTAATTCAGGACTAGTAAACCATAAGTTGTTTAAGGTATTCACTAAAAGATGGTCATTGCTAATGGGGCTGAATCATAATTATTCCTGTACTTTGACAAAAATTTTGTAACAAAAACAGTTTTTATATTTTGTTAAAACTGTGAATAAATCAAATGGATGTGTATCAAATCATTTTTTGTCCTAAAAACTGTCACCCCCTCCTTTTCCAACCCCCCCCCCAAAAAAATAAATAGATTAAGAAATAGATTATTGCAAGCGGGCTCTATGCGAATTAGAACATGGGTAGACCTTATATTTGTCAACATTTTATACCGAGCGATAGCAAGGTATAAAATGAAGACAAATATAAGGTCTGACCATGTTCTTATTTGCATAGAGCCCAATTGCAATAATCTATTTCGATTCTAATATATTTAACAAGAGTTTTGGACATTCGAAGCAACTCTTAGAGGGCGATAATGGGTTTTGCACTAGAATTGAAATATGTCGGAAAACTGAATAGAAAAGAAGAGACAAGAAAGGGAATAAAACTAAAATTTATAATTTTATTAACATTAAAAATTAAAAATTTCATATTTAAATCGTAGAGCATGATATGCAACATAGTTAAGATTCCTTAACAACAACACATTCGTTGCTAGGTTACGGTTATGTCAATTTCAGTTCCGAGTCTTAAAATTAGTAACTGTTGTAAATTTCTATTATTGTCATTATTTGATATGGATTTTTGGGTGATTCATTATTTAAAAACTTTATTTACACAAAAAAATGAATATGGAGTGAATAGAATGTGAAATTGTACTTTACTAATGTCCTTTTTGTTAAAAAAGATATGCATGTGCTAAAAAATATTGTTGGAATTAGAACAAAGCTTTGTTTCCAAAGCGGAAGAAGAGACTCATATTAGAATAGATATTAGATGATTTTTGTTGGAATTAGAACAAAGCTTTGTTTCCAAAGCGGAAGAAGAGACTCATATTAGAATAGATATTAGAGGATTTTTGTCAATGAATATGTAAAGGTTCTTTAAATTTAAGGAATGTTGGTTACAAGCAAAGAAATCAGTATTGTTTCTTGTATTGTTTTTTGTTCCCTCAACCCCTCAAATGATAAGGAGTGAAGTTTGTGATCCGATTTAACAAATAAAGTTCTATCATCAAACCTGAGGTTTAATTTACTCTGAAAAATTAGATTTGTGAATGAATTAAAAAAAAAAAAAAAAAACTATTAATAACAAATAAGAACATACACAAAGAGCCAGGCTTATCGTACAGGCTTATATTTTACAATGCGCCACGTTCTCGCATACATCAAATAACTGATGTGTGAAAAAACCTTACCTGGGAAAAAGATTGTGTTTGATTATCATTCAACAATTATTCAATGAAGTAATAATCACTGTTATCATCTTTGCGATTAATTTGTGATATGTACGATGACATCATTAGCTGATTTTTATTTTTGGATACATGACTGAGGGATATTTTCTATGGTAAATCCTCTGTTCAGGACACTTTTTGGAGTTTTAGCCTTGAACCTGTAAGTGCATTATACATAAACACATTTTTGTTAAAATGAAATGCATGTTTGAATTTGTTTTACAGCTATAAACGTTAGCCTTATAAGGCAAAATAAAAAAATAAATTAGCTTCTCAGGCCCCTGCCTCATCTCTTCTTTGGGAGCTTATTTTACTTTTTTATTCAAGTTTCAAATAAAAAAAAATTAAAATTACCTGCCTCATCACTTTTTGGGCGTTTCAGTAATGTAAAAAGATGCCTCATCATGATTTTGAACCAATAAAAATAAAAATCTTCTCCCTCCCTGCCTCATCATTTTTTCAGAAAAATGGCCTGAGAATCTAATCATTATTTTTGTATGGCCTAAGTCTATGTTGTTTGTTGTTTATACACATACGGAATATTTCTTGTAAAAAAACAACCATACAGTTTTTATAACTTTGTCATGATCAGGTCTGTTTAACACATTAAAAGTTTAAAACTTTTAAGTTAAGAAATCTTAAATACTGGATGTGTGGACAAAGTGCTGTTTACAAGATTGTATTTGTCTGCTAAAAAATATTCTGATGCCCCAGTCACATTGATTCTTTAAAGTAACTTTGTCTTGAACAAACTCATTGTTGAAAGCCCCAAAGACAGGTAAAACCTTCCAATTTGTGGAGATTTTGTTGGATGTGCATCTATCCCATATCCTCAGTGTTTTTAATCTCAAGGAAATTTACGAAAACTGAAAAGACATTTAATTTTTTGCCCTGGAATATTTGGTTTACATTAAACTGAATTTGTTTGCTCCGAGAGACAAGTGCAGCCATTGTTGTCATTGTTGAACACTGGAGCACCAAATACAAAACAAACAGACTATTCATAGTTTGGGGTTTGGTTGTCTTTGTAGAAAGTTCTTGGGGTTGCTTTCTTGTTTCTAGGCTTATATGCCTGTTTGAGTTTTTTAGTTTTCATGCCCAATGAGTTTCTTGCAGAGCAATCAACTATTGACCTATTTAGTTTTCTTGAACTATTTCAAAATGATGTTGAAAATTGAAAAGACATAACACAAGCTAACCTGCCTCCTTAAACATCTATTTTGATAGCAGAGATGACTTGACAGAGTCTATTTCATTCACTTATTATTGCTTATTGAAAATTATTTGAGCATTTAACTATGGATATATATTTACATATTGATAAAGTGAATTGAAAACTTATTGAATTTTCACACATTCCTCTTTACTATGTATTGATCCTCTGTATTCCTTTTGTCACGGAATATTCATGATATTGACGGAAATTGTGTAATAAAAATTTTATAGGATTTTTTTTTGTTGTGGCTTTTTTTTTCAAAGCAGTTAATTTTTAGGATGCTTTTTATGTATTCTGGTGATGGAACAGATATGTTTTATGTATAAATTATTGAAAATTGAAAAAAAAAGTTTCATACAATATCTCTTCCAGTAAATGGTTTAGCCTTATTGTCACAGTTTCAAAGATCACAGTTCTCTCCTGTTATTGTAGCTTCCCCTGATAAAATGAATGGTGTTTCTATATTGTTTCCTAAATGAGATCATTTCATTTGCTATCAAGAGACTTTTGAAAGTCTTGTGTGCAGCATTTAACTGTTGAAATGTTTTGAAAAAGCAAATATTTTGTTCTATACAATGTACCTAAATCATATATAGATGACCATATGAATTGAAACAATACAATTTGTAACTACTTATTCTTTCTCAAGATGTGATTTCAAACCATATTAAAGTGTTTTAGGTTCATTTTTAGTTCGCCTCAACAAAGTTTAGGAGGACTATTGGAGTACCCCAGCATCCGTGTCCACGTCTTTGTCCGCGTCCGCATTTAGGTAAATATCTTGGTAACTATGAAGGGTAGGGTCATCAAACTTTGTGTGCAGATGCATTTTGGGCTATCTCACAGCCTCCAAGAAAAAATTAGATCTCTTTGACCTATATTTTCTACTTGACTGGCTTTCATTTAAATTTAGGTCAAAGTTGATATCTCAGTAACTGTACATGGTAGGATCACCTAACCTTGCATGTGCATGCATCTTTGGCGGTAGGTCAGCATCCAGGCAAAATCAGGTCACTTTTACCTATATTTTCCGCATGATCGACTTGCATTCAAGTTTACGTCCGAGTTCAGATCTAAGTACAGCCGGACGGCAAAGTATCGATTTTCCCATTAAAACGGCCTTTCTCATGACCAGAGAAACAAGTGGAGATAATTGATTAAAATATTACCGCCAGGTGGGGCTTTACAGACAAACAATTTGTTTATTTTACCTGTGTCTGGAAACCCCTTATTTACTTACAAATTCAATAAATATAGAAGTAAAGATAATTTTCCACAAAACTTAATATATTTTTGAAGGTGTTCGGCAAAAAATGATTCCCAAATATCATAAAACTACTATGAACTTTCGCATCAAACTTGACCTCTCAAAATGTAAACAAATTTTGGTGACACGGAGGGTTAAAATTCTTTGTCGGACAATGCTGACACAAATGCCTTACCGCGTATGAATATACCTGAAAACGGGCGTGAACAAACTTTGATATATGCTTTATTAATAGGAAAAAAGTCCCGACCGTTTCTCGTTTTGGTTACGGAGTTCTCTTTGTTTGAAAACATGCATTGATAATTAGATTTCTCCTCCCACTTTAGTAGATTTATAATATGCTTATATCCAAATGTACGCAAAGTTTACATGAAATACATATTTTTTAAGTTTCCATGATGCAACTGGAGTCTTAAAAAGTTGACCTTATTAACTTAGAAATATGAAATATATTTTTTTTTCGGTTTGGGATTTTTAAAACCACGTGTTGAGGCGTGGTCTTGTCGCCGTTAATCACCCATTTAGCATGCAATAATAAGTATTCACTTCTTTTGATATGTTTGTAAATATTTTACACGTTACCAATTGTCCAAAATCTTATTTTCTTTCGTATAATTTAACCTTTATCGTATCCTGTTAAATAATAGAAATGGCAACAATAATTATGAGCATCCCCCCTTTTTCACCACTTGTGCATTAAACAGGTTGTACAATCGAGTGACCATTAATACAAGTTATGGAAAATGTTTACCTGGGAAAGGCAAAACGATATTATATTTTAACTTTGAAATATTTCATGAATTAATGGCACTTATGAAAACCAGGTCAAATTGAGGTCATAACTCGTCCTGATCTATTTTGAGATTGCCGTTAATAATACGAAATAAAGATCCAATATTATTCCATGAAATTCAGAAGACATTTAATACTGTTATTAAATTAGAAACATACATTTTCTTCACTGTTTTATTATTATTTAAGCTTTAGTCAACATTACTTCCTGGTGCAGTTGCAATAAAAATAATCATGTAATGCTAAAACATCACGAGGGGATTCCCCTTATTCGTCGGTTCGGTACGAAAAAGCTGACACAATTTCGTTATCCGCGATATATATCTTTATTTCCCAAACTGAAAGCTGGAGAATATTGAAATACAGCTTATACTAAAGGGATTTTTCGTTTCTAATTGTAACATTGAAGATATCAGCCTTTTTCTCTCGTCGCAAACTAGGTCAGATGAAAACACGCTGAACTTTTTGTTAAATAGCAAAGAAGCTAGATTTATTTAAGGCATTTTAGTGACATCAACAGAAACAATAATAATGTGGGAGTGAAAGCATTATACAACTTTAATTCTAAACGTTGTGTCAGGATTTTTGAACACAAGTCTGAGAAATTCTACTGACACGCATTTTTCAATGAAAGTCACGTGACTCGGGTCATGAGAAACGCAGCCATTATAGACTTTGCCGTCTGGCTGGTAACTATACATGGTACGATCATCTAACCTTGCATGTGCATGCATCTTTGATGGTAGGTCAGCATCCAGGCAAAATAATGTCACTTTAACCTTTATTTTCCACATGAGTGACTTGCATTCAAGTTTACCTCCTAGTTCAGATCTAAGTTACTGTAAATGATAGGATCATCTAACCTTGCATGTGCATGCATCTTTGGGGGTAGGTTAGCATCTTGGCAAAATTAGGTCACTTTGACCTATATTTTCTGCATGATCTCCTTGCATTCAAGTTTACTTCCGAGTTCAGATCTAAGTAACTGTACATTGTATGATCATCTGACCTTGCATGTACATGCATCTTTGGTTGTAGGTCAGCATCCAGGCAAAATTAAATCACTTTGACCTACATTTTCCGCATGATTGACTTACATTCAATTTTATGTCCGAATTCTGGTCATCTAGCCTTTGTATACATGCATTAGGGATGGTAAATGAGCACCCTGGCCAAATTGGGTTTCTGTGTACATGTGCCATAACGAGGCGAACTTTGCAATTGTTGATTACTTATGTTTTTCAAATAGAAAAAAAAATCCTATATTGTCAACAGCCAAATTTTCGATAAAGTCATTTGAATAATAAAGGTAAAATTTGTTAAATCTGGATGTTGTAAAATAAATAAAATGTTAATCTAGGATTTTTTTCCCATGAAGGTCTAACACTGGTACTATGTAAATAATTTTCAGAATTTATCAAGGAGTTGAAAGCCATGGCATTTGATTTTTAATGTAACAATAAATATTTAATGTCCTGTTTTCTATTTTCAGGTGATGACATCTTGTGTTCCACAAATAAATAACCATGATGTGGTGAGTATAGGTAGTGACAAAGCAAACCATAAACAACAATGTCACTAATTATAAACAACAAGTCAAGAACCATAAACAACACAAATAATAAACACCATGTCCCAAACCAAAAACAACATCACAAATCATAAACAACAACATCACAGACCATATAAAACAACAAATCACAAATCATAAACAACAACATCACAGACCATAAACAACAACATCACAAATCATAAACACCATGTCAAGAACCATAAACAACAACAACACATCAAAAACCTTAAACAAAACACTTATCTTGCACCATAAACAACAATTTATCATTACCACCAAAAATAAGTGACATGCTACCAAAAATGGAATAATGTGAAGAATCTTATTGTTGAGAATTTAGGATTTTTTCCTAAGATGGCCTATTAATCTGTATCATATATAAAGTGATTATGATGATAATACAGTCAAGACTGCCTTTGTAACCACCTGTAAGCTACCCCAGTCTTATACCCCATCTCTTATACCTTAGCATCATTCATACCTATTCCTCAATCAGTTTAAGAAATTGCTTCTACCTATTTCAATAACAACTTCATCATTTTTGTTTTTGGTAACTGCCGAGTTGTGACCATATACTTCTACCATATATACTTCGACAGATCTCAAGTTAACTAAAGCAAAGCACCTGAGCAGCTGTAGAAAAGAAAGGAAAATTGATGAAGCTGTTTTTGAAATGGGTATAAGCTCTTTGCTGTTTTTTGTATCTCCCAAACATCAAATATGAGAAAACATAAGTGAACTAGTGGGAAAGAAAAACTTATTTGTCTGACTCGACATGTATAACAAATCTTATAATTGCAAATTTTTACTGAATTGAAAAATATTTGGCTTACCCCTCCCTTTCAAGCATTATAAACAACCCTGAAATACATTTTTAATTGTCAAAAAAATGTAAATTCTTTAGCCTAACTATACAGCCCACCCTTATGACTTTCAACATGATTTGATACTGTAATAGTTTTAAATTTTTGTTTACATAAAACAAATAAGAGGGTGTTGTCATCAAAATGTCATATATAATTAGCTTCTGTAATATGCAGAGTCCTGGCATCCATCCACATCATACAGATAGATAGCCTTTGATTTCAGTAGCTAAATCCTTCCCATATATGTCAACAGCAGTTCACACTAAATGTAAAAAAAAAATGAAATTGTGTAACATATGACAAGTAAATACAGTAGGAGAGCATTCTTAAGGTAGATAGACACTGTTGCGCTGCGCAATTTTATTGCACATTGGAAAAATAAGAGTCGGATACGGGGTAAGCTTGTTTTTTGGACCGGAACAGTTATTTGACGGCTATTACTTTGTGACGTCATAATTGAATGACAGATGTAGAACGTCATATTTCATTTACTTTGCCGCCAATTAACTCGCTTTTCCCGTAAATAATTTTTAATCTGGAAACTTTGTAAAATATCTGTGTTAAAAGCATGGTGACATATACATTTTTTAATTGTAACAAATAAATAACATCATAAACTGTCTGTCCACAAAAATACATCAAATTCTCATGGATAAAAAGTTCTTTTCTATTGAGCTAAAAATTGCCTTTCTATATTTTTCCCGTGCTTTCTATGTAAATTTAGGTGAAAAAATGGCTAAAATGAGCAAACTTTGATCTCAATTCTAGAAAAAGCAAGCATGGTGACCCATACTTTTTATTACAGATTTCGGATAAGTAGGAATTGTGCCGACTTACAACAAAATCTCATGGATATGAATATAAGTGTCTATCTACCTTAATATAAATACAATAATTAGAACACCATCGATGTCTCAAACTTTTTCTGGACCCTTTGTACGAATTTAAACATAGTTCATCCTTGATGGCTTGAACATTCCTCTTACTCAAACTGCTTTCGTCAGTCCCTTGAGTTTTCGAGCCATTGAAGTTCGACTGTTTATTAAGTCGTTATTTTTTTCCCAGAAATTACCAGACCAGTTCAGCAGAGTTGTCATTATAGATTTCACCATATTTATGCCTAAGATTGGTCACCATTTTCAAATTAAGGGAATTACATAAGATGAAAGGAAATTTTGGAAATCTGAATAAACAAGATGACGTGGTCTCTATCAGTCATCCTATAGAATTATAACCTACAGGTCTGTGTCCAGTAATAAGTTGAGCACAAGGGTAAACAACCTCTGTTTAGCTTGCGGGACAAATTTCAGGAGAGCTATTGTCATACCCATGGCCTCTGAGCGACTGCGTTGAGTTGAGCAAAAACTTAAACCTTGCTTCTGGAATGGTGATCTTGTCAGCTTTTGTCATCAGCAAAAACTGTATACTTGCTTCTGGAATGGAGATCTTACAAGCTAGGATGTTGAGTAGTATGATGAGAGCTTTCAGGAGATACCATATTTGTAGAAATTTTGACCTTGACTTTACCCTTAGGGCAATTTAAAAAAACTTAAGAATTGTTTCTAGAAGCTAGTCATTAAGCAAATATGTGGCCATCACCACGAGATCATATTGCTTTAAATTTTTTAAAAAAAATTGCTATTACAAAAAGTTATTTTTGCACTGACATTGCTCTCTACCCTGGCAGGCTATATAATCTTCTGACATCTATAGTTTAATCAGTTGTTTGAAACAATACCACTTGCACTCAAATTATTGACTTGAGGGCCAGGGATCTGGTTGTAAGGATGTTGACGAGTTATCATAATCTGTGTACTACATAGACAGTGGAAATATCATGGTCAGTAGGTGGAGTCCATATGATAAGGTACACAATACCGATATCCGCACAAACTACAACAGCAAGACCTCAAATCCATAATCCTTTGTGATAAACATTCCAGCTTCACACTTCAGTTCCCTATAGTAAATTGTCACGAAATATTTATCTTATCGCATGTTGTTATATTGAGTGGATTAATTGTGGATTTGATATCAAATCTAAATTGTCAGCTTGACCTTACAACCTTACTACTGTATTGTTAACAGAATTGTTCACATCAGTGTATTTTCAGCCTTGCAACAGATATTTTATGTTGTGAGGCTACAAAGATCTTATTGCCTTGTAGGTTACTTTTCATAAGGCCAAGTAGAAAAATATCCTGACCCAACCAAAGATTCATTATGATCCAACAAAAAACATTGCTGCCAGCATGAAATGTACACAAAAGGGAAATCAGATTTTACCATCTCCTCTGAAACACCTGAAGCAAACTTAACCACTTTATAGTTATGATATATGGAAGGTTCTTTACAAAAATTACCCTTTTCCATGGTTTAACATGGACCCTTTTGGGAAGACATCATTTTCATCATTTGCTCTGAAACTATTGGCGCAATTAAATTTTTTGTTGGATTTTAATGGGTTCGTTTCTTTGGATTCCTCTTATCGTATAGTTAAAGTAGTATATTGACCATTGACCAATTTAACATTAAAATGCAACAAAAAAATTAAAAGATTTTTCATATTTGGTGCCAAGGCACACTGTCAAAATTTAATAAGGATTGATCAAGTGGAACTTAAGTAATTGACCAAAAACAAAAGTGTCTAAAGATGACAACAACGAAGACGACAGCACCATACCATTATACAACCTCAAATTTTTTGCGGTTGTATAAAAATTGCTTATTTTAATTAGAGTCTGACAAAGAAAATGGCCCTCATTTCCATACCTGCCAACTTTTGAAAATCTCCATGGGGGTTTTTATGCGCGACCTTCCCTTTTAGTCGTGTGAGATTTCGCAGTGTTTTGCGCGAAGTTTTTTTTTGTCTAATACTTGATGCTATTTTTATCAAATACAAACACCTAGGTGTTATAGAAGACTTTACCTTTTATTGAGGGAGGCAAAACATTCCTCTTTTATTGTGATTTGGGCNCATTTCAGAACAGTAGTTTAACATTTGACCCAAATGAAAAATCACATTTTGATTATTTCCTCAACAGGAATTGCTCAGCTTGTACTTGACTCAGTGCTCCAGTTAAAACAGACTCTGTTTGGATTATAATTAGGCTATTGAGCGATATTTCTTTCCTCTTATTTCATTGTATTTACTTATTGAATCAGGAAAGATATATGTTGTAAAAAAATTTTACAAGGCAATCCATATTGTCATCACATCAACAGTGAAATAGATCATTATTGACAAGCATAACAAGGTGTGAAATATGTTTATCTTATTATGTTATGATGACCATATGACAAGAGTATTATTGACCCTGAATGTTTAATGTGTCACAACTGATCAATAAAGTTAAACTTGATAAAAACAAAAGATAAATAGATTTTTTGGTTATGTACTGGCTTTTGAACCCACTATATATAGCTATTTATTGATTCTGATGACCACTCAATATGATATTTTGGGAAAATTTATGACTTATTTTGAAATTGAAACTATTTAATATTTGACCTTAGAATAAGCTACTTAACAGAACAAAGACCAATGATGTGATTTTTGTGATAAAATACAATGAGGAAACAAGAGGAAAAGAGAAGTGTATCAATAAAAAAGGTGTAAAGGGAGGAAAATTATAAATCAAAACCATTATGATATGTATAAACTTCGCAGAACTTTTTAAAAAGTTAAAAAGAGAGAATAGTCAAATAAAATCCAGGCAAATTAAGGTCAGTTTGACCTATATTTATACCCCCACAAACAAAGTTTGAGGGGTATATATAGGTATCACCTGTCCGTCCATCCATCCGTCTGTCCGTCCGTCTGTCCACACTTATCGTAAGCGCAACTCCTCTTAAACCACTCAAAGGATTTTGATGAAACTTTACACAAAGGAAGGAAAATATATGTAGATGTGCATGAAGGAATATAATTATTGTGGGAAACCAGGAAGGGGGGACAACTTGACTTTGACTTTTTGTTGATTCCCTATGTATGGGTTACCTAGTAAGCAAAACTCCTCTTAAACCACTTGAAGGATTTTGATGAAACGTTATACAAAGGAAGAACACCTTATTTAGATGTGCATGAAGGAATATGATTTGTAATGAAATTTCCCTGATGCCTATGATTTTTGTGTAAAATGACAATTAGGCTAAAAAGGATGAATTTTATATTTGTCTGATTTCAACAGAGTATTTTCATTGGAACCCTTGTAAAAAGTTCTTTCTTGAAGATCATATTGTGTCCATACTTGTATTGTGTCCACACTTGAACTGTGTCCGCACCTGTATTGTGTTCACACAACTTAAATTTGCACTTACCATATCGATTCAGGGTTCAATGAGCTGGGGGTATATTTGGCAACCATCCGGCAACAGCTCTTGATTCTGCTTGATTGATTTACACAAGTTCTTATATCATTTGCTGAACATAGTACTTGTATTCATGCACCTCTGATAGTATTTTCAGCATTCAGGAAAACTATGACTACTGTGACCGTGAGCAAATTTTAACAGGTTTTAATGTATTGTGTACTGATGGCAAGCTCCCATGAATGAATTCAAATGCTAAAAGCACTAAAACAACTTTCAATGATATTTCTGCCTGTCCTATAATCAGATATTAATATTTTGGTTTTATTTTTCAGAAACATGAAACAGTGAATAGATACCAATTTTCTCCCAGAGATGTAAGTATGGATATGAGATCATGATGTGTTTTGTGTCATTATATTAGATAAATACTAATTGTGAACTTTCCATTGATAGACCAAGAATCTATACTCTTTGTAACTTGGAAGGATGTATCATTTAGTCATAAATTTGTTTTCTTTTTCTAATCAATTTGGCCCTACTGAAAAAAAAAGTTTTTTTGTGGTGGGGTATCAATTAAAGTAAGCTCATCCAGAGCTAATGTCAGGGACTTTAACTTACCGTACAATCTATGACATGTAGTAGTGCATATGCCAGTCTGTACAAGAAGATTTTTAATCTAAAAAGGAATAGCTGTTGAATACCAAAACAAAGGAAATGGAGTGTAATGATTCTGAGAAGGGGAGATAATCATTTCTAACTTACGAGTAGCATTCCCAGAAAGAGCATTTAGTTGATGACAATTTGTTGTACAGATTAACCGTCAGTATTAATGAGAACCTAACTGTCGATCTAAAACGAATAATCTAAGGACAATGGCAACATCAGAAACAACAAAAGAAAACAGGGACATAACATGAGTACGGCACAGAAAAGAAATATGAAGAAACACACACACAAAGATGAACAACACAGACCCAATAAAAAACCATGGGTGAGATCAGGTGCACCAGTAGAGTAAGCATCTCCTGCTTATAAGACACCCATTTCAAATCCGGTAGAGGAAACTCGCTACAATAAAGCTTTTAAAGGGAAAGATCTGTTGTCACTGGGAAACAGATATCCAATAGCTGTCCACAAGATGGTGATGTCGACCCTAAAACTTCTGGAGGGAAGGCAAAGTCAGACAAATCATCAAATAAATTTCTAAAATATTTGTACAATTTTTGTACGGGGAGAATGTTGTATAGATGGTTTCATTCAAAGTAATCTGCTTTTATTTCAGAATTTCTCTGGACCTCCATCAAGTGTTGGTGGAATGTCTACATCCTCAACATTAAGAAACATGATCACCAGGGCCCATGATCACCATGGCAACAGAGAAGATGATCAGCTTGTCCTTGACCTTGTGTACATCACGGAAAGGATCATATGTATGTTGTTTAAATTTGTCATTATTTGAATGATGGTACAAATTAAGCATCATCAAGGGTTATATATATGTCCATATCTATAATTGTAAGAAACTAGGACTCACCAAGTACCATGTCTTGCTGACTTACATTTCCCCGTAATAGATCTTTTGTTTTGAATGGATAATGTCTTGAATTTATTATTTCCCTTTTGTTTTTGATGTATTTGAAATATTGGGAAGAACTTATCCTTGGTAATTTTTTACTGTGAAAGCGCTATTGTTTGTGGGGTTTCAATTTTTGTAGATTTCTTGGACAAAGAAATTAAGGTCCCAACGAAATGTATGTTTTTCGTAGAGTTTGATTGTATGGAATTTGAAACAACGAATTTAAAGTCGGCAAAGCAGTGATATCATGAAACCATAAATATTGGGGTCAACGAATAAAAGTAATTTCACATATTTCTAGTATAAAATTAGCAAATGCAATAGTACAGATAAGATCTACCAAAGACAAAATCTCTCTCCAGTCATCATATGAAAAAACATGCCAACAAGACAATACTTATAAGTCATTATAGACTTTTGTTCCAAGTCCATAGTGAGTGATGGCATCTAACATAACTTATGTTACAGGTCACAATCTTGCTCCAACAAAACACTTACCTTGTGTACCAAAATATATGCTATGCAAAAAAAATCATTCTTTCTGTATTGTCTTAAACAGGCCAGAAAATTTTATAGAAAACAAATATTTTTACACCACACTCTAAAAAGAATCCATCTTTGGAACTAGTTCACAGTAATATTTCTACATTTGAGATTTTTAAACATTAAAAGTTCAATATTTGGCAGGAGGGAAACAAAATTTAAAAATTAATTTGACTTGGCCTTCTTTATTTTACAGCCATGTCCTTTCCTGCTGATGGACACGAGACAACATACCAATACAACCTGAATGAAGTAATGAACATGCTAAAACAAAAACATGGGGACAATTGTATGGTTATCAATGTCTCAGAACAGAGAACTGACTTACAGAAAGTTAATACACAGGTACGGGCAGTAAATAGGGATCGGTATGTCTGTATGTCTGTAAACAAAAACATGGGGACAATTGTATGGTTATCAATGTCTCCGAACAGAGGACAGATCTACAGAAAGTTAATACACAGGTAAGGGCAGTAAATAGGGATCAGCATGTCTGTATGTCTGTACCTCCCTGTAAACAGAAACATGGAGACAATTGTAAGGTTATTAATGTCTCTGAACAAAGAACTGACTTACAGAAAGTTACTACACAGGTAAGGGAAGTAAATGGGGATCAGTATGTCTGTATGTCTGTAAATCTGTAAACAGAAACATGGAGACAATTGTATGGTTATTAATGTCTCTGAACAAAGAACTGACTTACAGAAAGTTACTACACAGGTAAGGGCAGTAAATAGGGATCAGTATGTCTGTATGTCTGTAAACAGAAACATGGAGACAACTGTATGGTTATTAATGTCTCTGAACAAAGGACAGTTAGAAGTCCACAGATTGCTTTTCTATTAAATACAAAACGTGTCATTTGTGTAACTCTGATGTAGGCAAAAGGAAAGTGAATGCTAGAAGTTACAAATACGTAAAGTGATGAGTGTATTAAATTATAGGAATTCCAGTTGACAAACTCGGCTATAGCTTAAAATTCATTTTTCTGCGTTTTTGTATGGTTGATTGTAAAATGCTACAATTTTTATGATGGATATTTAATTACAGAGAGTAGTAGATTATGGCTGGCCTGCACATTTAGCGCCCCCTCTGGAACGACTATGTAATATTTGTAAATCTATGGATTCCTGGTTGAACTCTGACCCCAGTCATGTTGTTGTTGTCCATTGTAAAGGTGGTCAAGACAGAATTGCCATGGTGATAGCATCCTTTATGCATTACTGTAATATTTGTGCAAGGTAAGACCCAGATTTAATGAATATGAAAAAGAAAGGAAATGGGAGTAAATGTCAAGGAGACAACATCCCATATCCAGGTTAAAACAACCCAAAACAAAGCATCTAGGGGTCACTGTATGGTCTTCAACACAGTGAAGAACCTCACACCATATAGCAAACCCTAAATGGCCACTAAAAAGTGTAAAAAAGTGAATAAATCAATGGAAACAAACCACATCAAACAACCCAAACACCAAGAAACCAAAATTTTACAAGAAGACAAGGACAAGGATAATGTATGAAGTAGATAAAAAAAAACAGAAGCAGCCAAAAGATGACTTTTTTAAAACATGTTTAAATTTGATACCTCTCGAATTAAGAGGAACATTTGTGGAAAAAATATATAAAACGTTAATTAGAAAGATAAATTTGTTATATACCACAGGAGGCTATCAGAAATTAGAAAGATAAAAAAAATTATTGTATGCCAAGATGGACTATTAGAAATTCTCTAGATTGAAAATTTGTAATAAGCCACAATGGACTATTAGAAAAATTTGCCTAATGATATAAGGGAGATAATTCAGTATTTTTTATTTTCCAGTTCTGACCAAGCCATGGACAGATTTGCAATGAAGAGATTTTATGATGACAAATTAGCAGGTGTCTTACGACCTTCTCAAGATAGGTAAATATTAATGATAATTACTGTTTTATTGCCTCCAGGAAATATTGAATTTGAAAAAAATCCTGGGTTATTTGGATAACTGATTGATGGGAATGACAAGGCTTGCATCAAATATCAACAGGGGAAAAAAAGATTGCCAAAGAAAATGAAAGTCATTAAGAGATGATTGTCTTCTGCCATTTAGCAGATTGCCTTTATCCAGTATGCCCAATCATGTAGTGCAGTACGTAATTCATATACATTAGAATACATCCAAAGTCAAAATATGCAAATATGCATGCACATTTATTTGAAACATATTTATTATTGAATATTTGGGCGTTACATTCAAAATATATAGTTTACATCTACAGTCAAATTAAAATAGTAGTAGGAAGGTGTCATGCAATTTGTTAAGTTGCATGCAATGGCTCTGCTCTATCTCCCTGTAATGCCATTCATACATTTTTTGTTCATTAATAATACCCCTCTTTGATTTTTGTCTAAACTCATCTTTTTATCTGATAGTGAATCTTTTTTTATCTGTTGAAATTAGGGGTATAAAATATCAAAGTGTGTCAAATATAAACTGCATAGGTAGTTTGCAAAGAGATTTTTATCATGTATATACTGTCCAATTAAATGATCTTTGTTTTTGGTTATACCAGGGAATAATATTTGTACTATTGGACCATTCGACCAATTTACAATTATTATTCATAAAAATAGATATATCAGACCCCAAAAAAAATCAAAGAAAGATGCATATGCTATTTTGAGTACATATCAGAAATTAATATCATGTGTCAGGACTGATACACATTCTGGTGAAAATGTTTTGTCAGACATTTATCCATTGAAGTATGCTTCCCCCCTTTCCTAGGTCAATTGAATATTTCTTTATCTTTGCAGTCTGTTCTGTTAGCCACTAGTATAATGCCCTAGACTAGTAAAAATTTTTATAAATTTGTATAGATAAGCAAGAAAAAACTTGGTGAATTAGCTCTCAGAATAGTAGCTGAAAAAAGTTTTTGATGCAGACTGGCTTTTTAGACAGGATACATTTTGTGAGTGTAGAGCATTATTACAAATACAATCCGTGTGAACCAAGCAATAATATATGTTTAGCCTAAGTAAAAGTACAACACAGTATAGTTTGTCTATTTGCCAGTGATATTATTGTATAAACAGGAATAGCTTTGATTACCAAGGATGAATAATTACTACATTCTACTTCATTTCATAACAAAAAAAAAAATTATTATTATTTATATATTAGATAAGTAATATACAAAATAATGGTAGTTCACCCACATAACATTAATTTGCTTTGTATATCATATGAAAACTTGATATATATCATGTAGAAAAACACATCAATTTATTTCGTTTTTAATTTACTGTTCATTAAAAAGAACGCATTTCAATTGGGCGGATTTTCAAATTTCCAGTATTTTCAACTGGGCGTTTTTTAGTTTTGCAATTGAGCGGAGAGGCTTAACAAGTAAAACAGGAATTGAAATAAAGTAAATTTAAAAAAGAAGAGAAAAAAAAATATCAAAAACATTTTTCTTGGTCACTACCCGGTATTTCAGAGTTGAGTTTAATCATCTACATGCCTTTTGTTATTTTGTTTATTGTCCCGGGCGCTCTCTGGCTTTTTTTTTGGTATGACCACAATCTACTATTTTGAAATCTGAACAAAGTTTACCCTACACTTGGTTAAGTGTAAAAAAGGGACAACAAAACAATAACAGAAATAGACAAATTTTACATTGCACATGTAAGATGTAGTAAAGATATATCCTCTTCATTTGATAATTTTTCAACTTCATTTCTGAAGAAATAAACGTAAAACAGCAAAAATATCTAATAACTGAAAAAAATCGTATAAATCTGGGCATGGATATAACCACAATGATCCACTATTCTGCCCTGCTAAGTGCATTTTGTTTCATTTTATATTTTTACAGGCATATCACACGCAACCTGTCTACTTGAAAAAATAAAATAAAATCCGCCCAATTGCAAATTATTTTCTGTCCAATTGAAAAACTGTTTTCGCCCAATTGAAATACAAATCCGCCCAATTGCAAAACTACCCATTAAAAAAATAGATTAAACAAATATTGTTAAGCTCATTAACTAAACCCATTTAAAATAATTACCCTTAATTTTTCATATTTCAATAATCAAAGCATTTTTCACCTGTTTCGGGCTAAATGTTGTGACTGTATGAATGTAGACAGTTATGGAGGATGAATAACATTTTCTTTCAAATTATAAAGTTAATGAACAAAATAGGACCAAAATAGTAGAACTCATATATTCAAACTTCCCAAATTTCAAAAAACATTACCTAATTTCCCAATTATGCCATGCAGTCTATCATTCAGTACTATATAATGTTTTATGAAACGAACCCTGTCTTAGTCTTCTTGTTTCACTAAGTTTGTTTGCTTACATTTCAAAGTCCTCAAGATGATATTCTACTCCAGCCTATTTCCTGGTTACCAGACTTTGATCACCTTAAGGGAGTACGAGCCTCAGATTTCAGAAGCACTCTATATCCTCGGGTTTTATCCATTCAAATAGTGTTAAAATATTTTGTACATGGATCACATTTTCTTGTACATATGTCACTTTAAAATACATAAAATAGACTGTGTATAAAATTTAATCAACTTCCAATTATAATTTCATGTATTTAAAGGCCTATAAACATCTTATGCAAATTGAAGGAAAACTCTAGAGAGATCTGTTTCCCGCCAAAATTTTGACGTCTTATATCTCAAAAATTCCTACATGGATTTTCCAAAGTTTTTGCTTAAGTTGTTCCATTAGATGTACTCTTCAAGACAAAAGGTCAGAATTTTAATTCTAATTCAAAAGTTTTGAGACTCGTACTCCCTTAATACTACATTCTTTTCACTTGGCTTTTTCATCTTTTATTCCACCAGGACGAAAAGTAAGGGCATGTTGTTTTACCCTTGTCCAGATCTGTCCAGGTGTCCATCTGTACAAATAAAAGCAAGTGCCTCACATGAGCATCATATGTGTCTTACAGATACAAATACCTTGGGTCAGAGCATAGCATCCTCTAGTTCAGTATAAATTTTTACTTCCTTTGATCATGAAACCTTTTTCAGATCATACCTCACATTAAATGTATTTAAGGGTAGTTTTAACAACCCCACTACAAATATTTATTTCTTATTTAATTTCAGATATGTACAATATTTTGCTGGATTGTTATCGGGGAAAATAAAAATAAACAGTAATCCACTTTACCTGCACCATCTCGTCATCCACGGTGTACCGAATTATGACACAAAGGGAGGTTGTAGACCATTTATAAAAGTTTACCAGGGAATGCAAGCCATTTTTACGTCTGGAGTATAGTAAGTTGAACTCTTCTTTGATCTGTTTTGTTTGCATGTGGTTTGAAGCCACTTTCAGCAGTAGTTCAGTTATATTGTTGCAGTCAGATTTAGTTTAGTGATTATTCAGCGATGGATGTTCATGTGGCCACCAACCAAGTACACAAGCAATGGATGTAGGATGTATCAAAGGGTACAACGGTTGATGCATAGATGTATTAGTATCAGTTAAAATTGACATTTAGGATTTGATTAACATACAATTATTTTCCTTATCATTTAACTTTTGCAGATCTCCTCCAAAAATATGCATGGTATGATGTGATAACATTAGTCTCATGTCTGTCTGGATTTCTGTCTGTCCCAAGATATCCTACAAATAAGATGTCCAACATATGCAAGGTATGATGTTATCTCATCATAACTTGTATATTTTTTTTTTTGAAGAGTTAAATAATTGTATGTTACAATACAAATTACATATGGTCTTGAAACATGGTTGGCCACAATACTCAGGCAAATTTTGCCTTTGGATTCAAAGAATAAAGAGTTTTTGAGCCATGCTTCTCAAAATTTCTCAAAAATATGTGGCACGATATTATAGACTGTCTGTCATCTTGCTTTTATTTGGAAATTGATACCTCTGAAATTTAGCATTTTTCTTAGCTCCATGACAAATCATTGGACTGTTTTGATGTGTTTGTTTTTTATATTCAAATTATAAAGCGACTTATATACTTATTTAAACAAAGCAGACATG
>MJUU01016197.1:93376-122600 GCA_002080025.1 Modiolus philippinarum | reverse complement strand
TTTTTTTTTAATGTCATAGGAAACTTGTGGGTTTGTTGTCTAACAATATTGTCGGTGAGGTCAATATTAAAAGGAAGTAATCAAATGTCATTAAAGGGGAAGTAATCGTCCTGGTTTCCTTTTTATCAACAGCTTTTCTCCTGTTGATTTTTATTCAAAAAAGGAACCAGATAATATGATCGGAACACAGCATGACATTGAAATATTGTCAGAATGATTCATAAATTTCTGTGATTTTGGGTATGGAATTTTAAGAAAAATCCTTGAAAAGTCATGGAAAATTGGAACAAAAAAGGTGTATGAACCCTGGAAGTGTGATCTCTAACATAGGTGTCAGAAGTGGGATGTGACACATTGGTGTCAGAAGTGGGATGTCACACATTGGGGTCAGAAGTGGGATGTCACACATTGGTGTCAGATGTTGGATGTCACACATTGGTGTCAGATGTTGGATGTCACACATTGGTGTCAGATGTTGGATGTCACACATTTCTGTCAGATGTGGGATGTCATACATTTCTGTAAGATGTGGGATGTCACACATTGGTATCAGATGTGGGATGTCACATATTGGTGTCAGATGTGGGATGTCACACATTGGTGAAAGATGTAGGGATTTCCAGTGTTGTTGTCACATGTTTGTATACCACACATTTATGTTTAATGTGGGTATGTCACACATTGGTGTCCAAATATGGCATAAAGTAATTTATTTAAGGTATTTAGGATTCAAGTTATTTGAGTATTTTAGATATTTAAGGGATGATTAATAAGTTAGCATGTTATGTACAGTGAGTAATATTTTAGCTATATAAAGTTGACTTAAGTAAATTTATTCATAGAATTATAGAAGGAAATAAAAGTGGATAGGATGAAGAACAACAATAAAAAAACTTGTTCCATTGCTAGTTTTTACCATGTATTTGTAGCGAAATTGTCTTTTGTGCATTTACTCCATATCCTTTCCTTGATAAGTATACAAGTTTTGATTGCAACAGGGAATGCTCAATTTAGGAAATGGGTTAGGTTTTAAAATTTGACCTTCTATACAGCTACAAGGGATTTTCTCTTATTGAAAAGCATAGAAGGGTTCTTTTAAGTGAATAGTGCCTGCCCTTTCTCTACACAGTTCATCTACCCTGCATCGATTATGTACCAGGTTTTCTTCTATTTGCCAACTGGGGATGCAGTATGTCAGCTTTGTATAGAAGTATCTCTAAAAATTTGGGTTTCAGGTTAGTTATAAGGGTGTTCAAGATAGTGAGGCTTATAAGTATAGGAATATTTGAAATTATAAGGGTACCAATAACAGGGGTGTTGAGGTTGTTGCTCAATGCAAACAACGGCAGTAGAATACCGAAGGAACAAGGGAAGCGATGACTACAAAAATCGAAGTCCAAAGACATGGCAAAAACGGTAACAGATAAAAACAAAGACAAAAACAAGGACGTGAGACAGCTACAATAATATTACATTGTATATTATGAAATTGAAATTCTGATTATCCATTCAGATTCATTTTGAAGTTCCAGTATATTTAAATTTTTAGTCTCATATTTTTACTTTTTCAGCAATGTTACAGATCAAATGCAAAAAGTGTGTATATCAATATCGCCAGGAATTCCATTAAGAGGAGACATTATGGTAAAATGTTTCCATAAACATCCATCGGGATCGCGAGAACCTATGTGGACTACACAATTCCATACATGTGCAATTTCTAATATGAGTGTTGTGTTTTCTAAAAATGAATTGGATGAAGCCATAAGTGGTGAGTATGTAGCAAGTAGAACAGAGGATTTTTATTCCAAGTTCATTAGAATTTAAGTTTGCATTGAATAAAAGGCTCTCTTATGCACCTTAAATGTAAAGATAGAATACATTGTCAGAATATCAGTGTTAGAGTTTGGGTAAAGGAGGCACACCACTAAATCGGCCTCCCATTTGACTCGTATGTTAAATTCCGGGATTTCAAAAATTCACATAAAATAGAATTGAATTTTCCCAGGTGCGGGAACTTGTTATTCTGTTAACAGATCACCAACACGATAAAATAAATACATTTAAACCATATGTTGTATGTCAAATAAGGAAATAAAATTGAATTGAAACGTTCCAGTTAATTTTGTACATAGTCGCAACAGAGAATTTTCGGTATTTGGTCGTATTTCATTCGACCCGTTCTTGCTTGTTATGCAACTTAATCCTGTTTTTTTTCAACTGTTCTTTGCTCTGCGTCATTCACCTAGAAATATTCTATGATCTAGTTGATTATAACATGTATCAATTGGCTGGAGTCACTACAAATCAAAGGGCACTATTTTTAATAGTACTATTTTCGAGGTCTGTCAAAAATTGGTGTATTGAAATGGTGTAGTGCCCCCTAAAGTGAGTGTACAGATATCAGTTTGAATGCTCCATAAACATGTATCTTTTAAGGTTAAGTTCAGAACTTTGATAAAATGAAGAAAAAGGAATGGGGAAAAATAAGATCAAAACTGGGTAAGACAGGTGTTTCAACAAACAGACAAGCTTTATTAGCAAGGAAGCACTCCTTGAGTGCATAAATAATCTGCAATAGACCATATCCGATTCTGGTATTCAGATTCACCAGTTGTTGTTTGTCCGCCATACGTCACAAACGTGTCCGCCCCATGTGACCAACTTCATGACGTTTCAGGCTCTGTGACGTGACGTTTTCTATACTGTGACGTATTGAAAAGTAGTTTGGTAAATCCTAATACCATATGTCGGATATTGTCTTTTCTTTGAAATGCTGGAGGATAGTTTGAATTGATATATATACAGTAAGGAAAGAAAAGCAAAGTTTCCAACTCAAAACTACAAGTCAAAGTAATTTATTCTATATGGTCTTTTTACAGATCCTCAGCAAGTTGTCAACTCAGAACTACAAGTCAAAGTAATTTATTCTCATATCTTATGGTCTTTTTACAGATCCTCGATTCCCAGGTACAGGAAAAATAGAATTTGTATTTGGTAAAAGTCAGGACAGTCGAGTATTAGGTACGTATAAATAAACTGAAAGAGTCAAGCATACTAAAGAATTAATAAAAAAAAAAATAAAGTTTCATTGGCAGACCAGAGGGAGGTTCTGGGGGTTGGAAACCCCCTTTTTTCTGGACAATCATGTATTTTTTAATGAACACCCTGATGTTTTATTAAGACATATCCCCAAAAATGTTCGTGCCTCACTCAGCCTGGCGAAATCTCCTTTCATTTCAAATTGGAACCCCCCTTTTCTAATTGCCTGGATCCGCGCCATAGTTTGGATTTGAGATATAAGGTTGTTTACTTGTGCTATGATGAAAATTTGCTTATAACCCTAAACATACAGAGAGGAAGTAATGGTTGATTAATGAACAAATGAGTATTGTGATCAAACAAGAGAAACACAAATACTCAGTAAAAAGCAGAAACAACAATCATTGCAAACAGAACCAATCATAGTTGTTGCTGGTCCATATGACAGTTATAAATGCTATTCAAATCACAGGATACATGTAATACTTTTGAATGACAAAGTGCTCAAAACATAGGGGCTGCTGGAATACTGACATGATTCAGGAGGGATAAACAGCTCTGTATCTATTAGCATGCTTAGTTTGAAAAAATCAGACTAATGATGAAATAACATTCATTTAACAGGATGGTTTCTTGCAGTGTTTGTGGAGCCTGCAGATTCAATTGAAAACAATCCTAGTAATTTCTTAGTCTACATTCAGCTTTTTGTTTTGGTAGGGAAGTAAAAATTTGAAATGTAATATTTAGAATAAAAAAGCGCATTATGCAAATTATTTGGAATTAGAAAATGCCAGATACTTGATTATACAATATTTTCTTTCCAGTAAATGATTTTAAGTCAGATGTAACAGTTCCAGTGGTGGATGAAGATGGTCTTAAAAGATCAGAATCATATGAAAATTTCCTGCGCAGTGGAGGCGTAACTATCGATGGTAAGCAAGCTTGCACTGAATACTCAAAAATATACATCAGTTATTACAATATACATTATTTTATCATCCCTACAGGATGTACTCCATGTATAATGTGGGCAAAGCATGATGGGAGATTTATCTGGTACCTTAGTTAACCAGTTGTAGATGTTAGTTGATACAGCTGCATGGTCACACAATTATTTACATTATATATAAAGTGAACTATACATTGGGGATTTATACCGTGGTGCTGGAATTGTCCATAAATTCAATTATTTCTTTTTTTCCAACCAGGTTCATGAAAAGAAACTATTTGAAATAATGGTGCTTCCTTGATTCATTATGCATTGGTTACCTTTATGTCGGAATCCTTCAGGCTTGGATGGCAGATAGTTACAAAATCTGGCTTAAAACCTTGAGTTCTTGAATTGGAAATTTATCAAAATTTATTTTGGTAATCAGAGATTTCAGGTGACAATTTTGCTGCCTTTAGCATTGATTGGTTCAAATTTTTCATGTTTCTCCCAGACTGGTTGTTTTGTCCAAATTGGTGATGAAGACAGAAAAAGACAAGGAATCTATACAAAAATCTGAATTTATTTCGATCATGCAGAAGAGATATCTTGGATGCATGCTTAATATTCAATTATGCGGTAGTTAGATTTTACATCCAGTTGTTGTACACCCCAATAAACAAATAAACAGTACATTTAGTTTAGCACAGCTTATTTTACTTTATGAGGTAAGTTTTCGTAATTAATTACAATATTCATGCATTTTGTTGTTTGTAAATAGAGATTCATAAATTTTATTCTATAAATTACAGAGGTGTTTATTGCTGATGAATTTCGCTGTTTTCAGAAGACAAAACAATTAACATGGACCTCTGCTCTATTTATGAAAAATGTTATGAATTAGTTCTATTTAATGCCCCCATATTAAACATCCCCAAAGGGATGCAGTGCTTAAATTGAGAACATAAAAAGGAACCTCAAGAAATGTTTATGTTCTTTTTATAAAATGGTCTGAAATCAAATGTCAGTACATTGAGCCAAAACAAAAGTGTTTCACGTGTTTATATAACAAGCCCATTATACCATAATAGTATTTATTTAGATTTATTTCTCTTGAAGTATAAACTGAGGTGGTCAGGTTAGCAATTTGTCAGAGATCTGAAACAGAGGAAATGCGCTGTGGTCACATGAGACCATGTTTAAGTAAGAGACAAATTAGTCAAGTCTTGCATTTCTGTGTATCTTCACTTGCTGAAAGAAATCATTGTCTCTTCACTTCCATTCTTACCCTTGTGGGTAAATATATAAGTGTATCTTGAGTACAGACATCGTAAGAACATGTACGTTTTCAGACATTCTCCGTATTGATGGTCCTTAAGTTTTTGGTGCACAGTATGCATAAACACCTCTGTAATAGTATTCCATTTGGAATGCACTTGACATTTCATTGAGTTAAAATTTTAAAGGCAGAGGCTTTTAAGCTCATGTACTTACACATGTACAATAATTGATGTGAATACAGTGTTGTTTGGAACAAAAATCTCAGAAGTTTTTCGTGTGATTCCTTGCCCTTAATGCATAGTATTGTCAGTATTTTCCTCTGTATCTTTACATGTTGCAGTCAAAAGTATTCAGCAGAAAAGTATTTCTCAATCTTTGAAACAAAAAACATTGTGTACATATATAAATAAATAAAACTTCAGATTATTTGTGCATCTACATTTATAGGATATATACATGTATGAAAAGCATGTGATTGAAAGCCTCTGTCTAAACTTTATTTTTGTGAACTCTTTCTCCATGCTTGTTCAATACAAGAAGAAATTCTGTGAAATGTTGTTTGATGCTGAATTTGATATTTTTGTAATGGTGATGCTGTCACTTTGAATTGAACTTTTAACAACATGATATTGGCCCCATAAATTTATTGCTTTCCCTCTCTTTATTATAACTGCCACAACATGGTCCTTGGATATGGTAATGCAAGGCATCCATCTATCGGTGCATCCTTCTTCCTTTAGGCTTTTCCAATAAAAAGGATGTAACAGGGTTGAAGGCAGGAGATGAAAATTCTTGTTGGTTCTTGTCGATTTTGTATCTTATTGCTATACTCATATTTGCCCATTACCCTTGGTTGTGGGAGTAGTAGAAAATTATCTTCTGATCAAATAAAGGGCTATATGACCCTGGTACATGCATTTTAATGGAAAAGCACTTATAAGCACTCTAGCAAGTTTATTCCTCATTGTATTTAGATAATATTAATTTTCCCACTGAAAAATGATTACCGTGGTCTGCATTGTAATTTCATTCAATTATATACTATTTCAGTAATTTCAAAAAATTAATTATTTACAAATTGAAATTTTTGTCAACATTGGAAGTGGTTCTGAATGGTCTGCATTGTAATTTCATTCAATTATATACTATTTCAGTAATTTCAAAAAATTAATTATTTACAAATTGAAATTTTTGTCAACATTGGAAGTGGTTCTGAATGTTTTATAGTTGCTAACTAAAAGAGTGAGTGTGAACTGCCTTGCAACCATGCACAGAAAAGTTTTGTCCTATTTACTGTTTTTAAGGGTCAGCAACTTTTCCTTCTTTTTATGTTTGTTATTTATACAATGCTGCCACAGTTAATATAAATTAATTATCTCCCACAAGGCTTTCCATACACCATAAACATACTGACTTGTCCGTAGTAATAATATTGTGCATTGTAGATTTGGCAGAAATTCTGTAGGTTATATGGAACAAAAAGTTCAGCCCTCTAGTTATATGAATTACTTCAAGTCCTAAATAACTCATTTGAACTCAAACTTAGGACTCTCTAAAACTTACTCAAGTGAAGAAAATATCTACTATACAGAGACAGTTTTCACTATATATCTCTCTTGTATTTAGGATCCTTAGATTTTACTCAATTACTGTATATTTTTTGCTTTAATATTTGTTATTTATACACACTGCCTGCTTTTATAAATTAATTTCCCACATGGCTTTCCATACAGTGTAACAATATAAACATACTATATTGTCAGTAGTAATTATGTTCTGCATTGTAGATTTGGCAGAAATTTTGCAATACCTGTTGCAGGGAACAGAAAGTTCTACTATCCAGATTTATATATTCCCCGACTGATCTTAAATTACAACTCGGCAATTTAGAAAAAAGAAAAAAGACCTTTAAAGCCAAACAATTAAAAAAAAATTTTATATTTCTAATTTTCATTAATGATTAGTAGAATTTGGTTCTCAAAATCTGAAGGAATTTTGACCTTTTAGCTTCAAACTTAACGTCTTAGTAATGTTTCACCATTTCTGGTTTACTGTTGGCTCAAAATTCACAGAAGTATGGAGAAATTAGTTTTGTACGACCACTTTGATTTGTTTTGATTCTTGGTATCTCCACAATCGGTTTGACAGAGTTTTGGATACTTTTGACATAATTTTTCAAAGATGCACGTCTTCACTAGAAGACGAATTGACTTGCCTAAGTGAATAAAACCAATGAAAGGGTCGACATGATCTGCTTAAAATTCAATTGAGTTTTAAGGTTATTAAACCTCAACTCATTTGCATGGCAAAATATTAACCCTCCACTCTGTCCTCAACTGAGCAAAAATTGTGACTGAGATTTCATTGGCCATTTCAGTGTGGGCACCAAACCCTGTCAAATTGTAACCGTGATCATTCATTCTGAATTTATAATTCAACCATGATACTGTGTGGTCACCTTGGTAGCCATGGCAATAACCATGGTTATAAATGGTTATACCATGGTTAAGATTAAGCTAACTGCTTTTACTGAGTTAGTAGTACAGCTGGCACAATATTACACATATTACATAATAATTAGAAGTTTTGTGTGGTATATATTAACACAGATATTTGTTTTTCTCTTTTCTTCTTTGAGATTTTATCTTATACAAATACAGAACTGTTAAAAACAGTTTTCACCACAACAAGCATCTGATAAGCTCAGTTTTTGTGTCTGTTTTTCCTGCATTTGACAAACAGTTTGGTATTGTGTTATATTCTGGTTTTTCAGTGGTTTTTTTGGCTTTCTTAGGAGGAAGTCTGAGTCTTTTATGCACATTGCAAGGTGGTGAATAAGATAAAGATTTTATTTTGAAGTGATATAGACAAGACATGTGTTGGCAGAGATGAAAAGAAAGATTACATAGTGGTAGTATTCTATCAGAAGTATAGAGATAATGATATCATACAGAATTGGCTGTCTTCATTATTGTAAAATAACATCTAAAAATAAATAGCATCTCTATTAATTAAAAGTGGTAAAAAGATTATGATTGCAGTGTTTGTTGGATATACTATTCCCTTAGTAAGCCCCAGGTCACTTCAGAAGAGGGGAGGGGGTTGAACATCAATGAAAACTGGAATTTTAAATACTATGGAAGTTCCTTTATTTTTTTGGACATCATTTTTCGTGGTTTTCATAAATATTACTATTTCGTGGGCACTTAAATTCCTTTTTTTCGAATTCTATGCATTAAAACTCTATGAAAAAAAATGCATTTTGTTTGTAACTTAATTTTGTGATTTTAGCGAGCCATGAAATCCTGAAAATTGGAAGCCCACAAGCTACAGAATGATTAAGTTGATAATGAATTTTGCAGAAATATGCACTATCAATATTTTTTTCATAGAAATTTGGGCTGGGGATCTTTTCAAATGGCAAGTACATTTGGTGTTTCAGAAAATTGGGGTAGCAATAATAATTGGTAATGGAAATTACACAAAAGATTATTTTGTAATTTTGGAGAAAATGTGTATATGCTGGAAAGGTTCTGATAAATATAGATGACAAAATAATGACTAACTTCTCTTATGGGCAGACCAATATTATCAAATAAAATGACTGCCCTGACTTCTCAAGTCCACCAAGTATATTTGCTCCTGGTGTTTTAGTGCAAACAACATTATAATACATATACAATTTTTCTGTGTATCTAATTATTTGTCACTTTATTTAAGGTGATAAATTTATAACATGTTATAGTTTAACATGTTAAATAAATCATAAATGTAAACATATTAATTAATAGGATGAGTTTTTACAGTCAAAGGTCTTATGCCTTAAGACAAAAACTACATATATGTAATATTAACTAAGCAAGAAATATGGTGTTTTCTAAAAGGGATGCAATTATGTATTTATGACATGGTCCCTCATGGCTTTCTCTTTCATTTATCTGATCTGGCCTTGTAGTATTATAAAGTGGACCTTGACTTTCCGTTCACATTTTCGGGAACCAGTATTGCTACCCACCCCCACCCCCCTTTTTCCATAAATCCAGACAAAGATATATGCAGACCTACTTGCAGTCAATTAATCACATATGACTGATATTATTATTATTACACACTATTATATATGGGGGATTTATTTATTCATGGCACCCATTTCTGAGGTTATCACTGGCCAAAAGAATGTGAGGCTCCATATGGGAAATGCTATTACAGATATCATTTTTTTTAATTACTTTCTGTACATATCAGATACCTTTATTATATCTTTGAATTCAGTAAATCCTATAAAGAAACATCAGCTGAAGCAATTTTAGCCAACAGATCATGTAAAATACAACACATCAAAAATAAAAAGGAAGCTAAGAAAACAGATAAACAAAGGCATAAATATGATAAAACTTAATACATAGCATCATGTGCAGGGTAACACTTAGAGCACATGTAACTACAAATCTGGAATATTTAGACTTAAAAGCCATTCATGCCTTTCTGTCCCCTAATTAGAAAAAAACATCCCTTCTACAAAATTTGAATGTATTGCATGTTTAGTTTCTTGTTGTCAATTTTTTTAATCAAATTGCTTTACCTGAAGTTTTTCAAAATTATTGCCGGCACTGTTAAAATCATGTCAAGAATTGGTGTTAAGCGCTGGAATTTTCTTTTTATCTATAAATGTAATTTCCTACTAAATTATACTTGGAAATACATGTATTATGGTTCTTAAGGATGTCAGAAATTTAAAGAAAAACATCTATAGAAATTGTTCATGCAAAATTGAAATTTAATGAGATGTGGTATGTGCTACTGACCCCCACTTGTACCCCATATTAATTGATGAGGCATCTGGATAAAGATAAACCAGCAGTATTTTATCATCCCTCAAGCTCACCTGTATAACAGAACCACTACTGTTCAGTCGCATATCTTCTCTCAGGTGTATACATCACTTGGCCCAGGATATTTCTTCAAAATTTAATCACTATTTATAGCACACATATATGTATGGATTAAAAAAGTGATTGAAATATTTATTTTTCGAGAGGATTGGTTAATTGTTTTCCATAAATAACCAAGAATTTGGAATGTACCAGTGTAGGAAACATTAAAATATTTATGGATGAGTGTTCATAAGTGAAATTATGAATAATAACGATATTTTTAGAAACAAATAATAATTTCGTGAATCAATTGGTTTTCATAAGATTTGCCATTGGGATTTATTTTGAGTGTTCTGTGCAAAATATCTTTTCTTGCTAAACAAATTACTTTACCTGCATATTTTGTATACAATTTTTTTTCGGATGTAAACTGAGAGATAGTAAAACCATGCCTGGGACATCCATTCACGGTAAACAACTCAATGGTGAGTTCAAATGTTAGTTTAATCAAGACATTTGTTTATATTAATCGGTTTAGACTTGGCTATTTTTGTACAAAATTGTACCAGATAAGTAATTAATTGGTTCTGTCTGAGTGTTGTTAATTACAGTTATTAATTTGTAGATTTCCTCTGGAATGCTGGGATGATTGACAAGTTGCAAATGCGTATATTAGTTCTGTTTCAGTGATATACTGGAAGGAATAGCCTCTGTATTAATTGTATGTGGCCGAGTTGTGAACTCTGTGATTTTTGCCTGCTGGTTTTGTTTCTGTAAGGGTTAGGAGGGGATGCTGTGTGATTGATATGAACACAGTACCTTACCAATTAAATTTTATTATTACAATTTCCTGTTATAAAAAAAAAAAACAACAACAACAATGAATGTAGATTTAAGATTCTCTATTTATATATACTACTTTAAAACATAACTGTAATATTTATGGTAGCTGTCATACTTGTTTTATTGTAAAAGGTGTTATTTTTGCATGGTTTAAATTCATAATTTGATTCGTAAACCTATTTGCAAGGCTTTCTCACTTCCATTTCATGCATTTGTAATAAAAAAAACAAATTTACGCGAGTGGGAAATTTGCAGAATATGTGCCCAATGTGAAAGCAGCGAAAATAAACCCCATGACCTTTTTGAATGTCACATTTGATCTTATTTTCCAGTTTGTGAGTAAAATTTCCAAGACTTATGTTGGCTTCCTTATTCTAAATTACCCAGTTACAGAAATTTGTTTATTTTGGAAGACCTTTAGTAACTGTTTGATGTGAAAAAACAAAGGACAGATAATTATTGTATTGTAAAACTCCCATCTAATTTTCACTTGGCACGATCATGCCTTGATGTTCAGAACTTAATTTCGCTTTGGTGGTCTTACATAAACATTATGTAAAATGTATTTTCTTTGCCAAAGTTAGAAAAATTTATATCAAGATAGATACGTTTTAGTTGTTTTTAGGTTGCAGTTTAAATTTAGATTAATGCCTTTCTTATTTGGGAGTTTTCCAAATTCCTTTATTTAAGAGTTTGTTGAATACTTGAAATATTCTTGCAGGTCGTGATGCATTCAGCTGAATGATTTAAGTATATTTTAATTCCTGATGGTTTTTAGGATTTGGGAGATAAACTAATTATTGAACTATCTGAAAATCCAAACAAAAACCTATTGCTTATGCATAGGGTACTTTCTAATGCAATGGGCCATCAAGTTTTACTGCTCAGCTATTGGATCAGTGGGAAATATAGTGGTATAAAATTATCTCCCTTCTAGAAAAACTCATCTGTGTCTCATAACTTTTTCGGAACAAATTAACAGCTTGGCGACGGAACAAAATGTCAAGATTTCAAAAGAAATAAACAAATACAATATTTAGTGAAAACGTCATTCAATTCCCAGATCTTTACTTTGTAGTTAAAAAGTGATTACACTTGCCCCCAAGAAGATGTAATATGCGAATTCCTTACATAATTTAATGTCGTGGTGAAAATATTCAACGGACACACTGGGCAAAATCAATTGCTATAGGGCGTTAAAATGCATGTACCCAGACAAGATTATATTTTTTAACATACTTTATTTATATGTCAATTTAGTAAAGATTCTTGCATAAGAAACACTGAGATCCAAATCTAATCCTATGTTACTAGGCAAAATTATATTGTTTCGAAACAGAGCCATTTTCATTTTATACCCACAATCTCAAAGGGTAATCATCAACACAAGATTTCATTGGTTCAATCAAGGAAAAGGGTGTGCCTTCAGTTAAAACCCATTCAAAGACCCCATGTGGAAATTTTCGTTATCAAGAAATGCCTAGATCCAAAACTCTTTGGAAGCATGTATATTCCGGGAAATATCATTTTTCATTAAAAAATATGCGAGAAATATCAAAAATTTTTAGAAATGTCGTTTGTCAATATCAAGATACGTCACATGAACATAACAGAGTATAAATTTTCGTGTTATAAGTAACTTTTATCAGGCCCTGACAACGAGTTACGCATTGCAATCTACATTTTTAGTTTGCCTCAACGAAGTTGAGGAGGACTATTGGAGTACCCCAGGCGTCCGCATCTACATCTGCGTCTAAGCATTTAGGTATATATCTTGGTAACTATGAAGGGTAGGATCATCAAACTTTGTATGCAGATGTATCTTGGGCTATCTCACAGCCTTACAGAAAATCAGGTCTCTTTGACCTATATTTTCCGCTTGAAAGACTTACATTCAAGTTTACGTCCAAGTTCAGATCTCAGTCATTATACATGGTAGGATCATGTAACCTTGCATAAGCATGCATCTCTGATGGTAGGTCAGCATCCAGGCAAAATCAGGTCTCTTTGACCTATATTTTCCACTTGAATGACTTACATTCAAGTTTACGTCCGAGTTCAGATCTCAGTCACTATACATGGTAGGATCATGTAACCTTGCATATGCATGCATCTCTGATGGTAGGTCAGTATCCAGGCAAAATTAGGTCACTTTGACTTATATTTTCCGCTTGAACAACTTACATTCAAGTTTACATCTGAGTTCAGATCTCAGTCACTATACATGGTAGGATCATGTCACCTTGCATATGCATGCATCTCTGATAGTAGGTCAGCATCCTGGCAAAATTAGGTCACTTTGACCTATATTTTCTGCTTGACTGATTTTTCATTCAAGTTTAGGTCCGCATTCTGATCTCAGTCACTATACATGTTAGGATCATGTCACCTTGCATATGCATGCATCTCTGATGGTAGGTCAGCATCCAGGCAAAATTAGATCACTTGACCTATATTTTCTGCTTGATTGACTTACATCCAAATTTACAGAAGAGTTCAGATCTCAGTCACTCTACATGTTAGGATCATTGAAACTTGTATATGCATGCATCTTTGACAATGTGCCATAACGAGGCGAACTTTGTAATTGTTGATTACCTATGTTTATCTTTTCTAAACGAGAGTTCATTTTCTATTGTTTAAATACCACCGGATTGTATGGGGGAAATTTGATCATTTCATGCATCTCCAAAAGTTATTCTTTGTGCATCAATTTTGGCAGTATGATGATGTCAATGAATAAAAGATAAAAACAAAAAAGGACAAAGTATATTTCTCCGACCCTTTAAGAATCTTATTCCAATATATCCAACCACATGAATTCAAAGGGTTAGTTGTGTGACTGTCTGTCTGTTTTGGCAAATGTTTCTGATCAATAACTAGTGAATGAAATGTTGCACTGTCTTCAAACTGTGTAGAGTTTAATATCTTGTCCAGATGGGAAAATGATGCTTAGAATTATGCCCCTTGCAACATGACAGGATATCATTGCTATTTCTTGAAACTTTGGATTGAGCCATGTATTTCTTACTCGAATGGCTATAAGTATTGGATAATTAATTGGCAGTCTATTTAGGTTGAAGGGAGGTGGAGGAATTTTAGTGTGGTGCAGTAGGAACCCTACTTTTGAACCGCTAACTAAGAAATAGAAGCACCTCTATAAAGTAAAAAGCTCTTGTATAGGTTAAGTCGTACCCCCTTGAATGAAAAAACCTTGGGTACAGGTCTGCTATATGGGATATTAGACACTAGAGAACTTCTTGCGATAATTTTTGTATAATGATAGCAGCTCTCTTTAAGTTGAGTGTTAGACTGTGTTTACAGTATAAAAAGATATCTATAGATCGATCTAAAGTAAATTGATCTATTTTAAATCACTTTGTGTTTACATTGTTTTCCCTAAATCGATCGTGATCGATCTAACATAAACTGGATGCGTTTACACTTAGCCTACAAAAACAATATATTTATAAATATTTATAACTATTAGATCGATTCGCGATCGATCTTTGCATTTACACTTATTGCTAGATCAATTCAGTTTAGATCAATCTAATTTAGACAACCTCCTGATGTGGTCTACTTTAGATCGATTCCGAATCGATCTAAACTGTTTATACTTGGTTAAGATCGATCTAATTTGAATCTATCTTCCTTTAGATCGATCTAAATCTGCAAGTATAAACAGGGTCTTACAGGTATGATTTACTCATGGCTCTAAGTTTTATATAATGATGGCAGTCTATTACTGGAGCTATCTATAAGTGGAATATAAGACACAAGGATGTACAAAGGTGGATACAGGGATGTTAACATTGATAAGAACTGTTTTATCTCCATCCTTGTAGATCAACACAGCTGTTCAGATCTGTAACAACTCTGCCAACACATAATTTAATACTTTTTGTAGTTATTTAAGTTTCCAACAAACAGGTGTGAACAAAAAATATTGCAAAAAACTTATTTTGGGAGTATTTTTTAAAGATAACGAGATTGTTAATTAGAAGAATACTGCAATATTGAATTTAATTCACCAATATCATGCAACATAAAATGTTTTTTTTTTGTTAGTGTCTATTTACATTTTATTTGTCACTACTATGTTGCCATTTGAAAATTATTTTATACAATGTCACCTTAAATATACAGAGTTTTTTTTCCGTAGTAACTATTTTCTTTTTAAAAAAAAGTCACTAACTGCGATTAAATGTATAGGGAAACAATAGCTTGTCAACCCCTGTTGTGAACCCCTGGTTGTTCATTGAAGTTATGCTATGATGTTGCCCACCCCTACTGCAGGGGGATTCTTTCATGTTATCAAAGTGATGAAAATAAAAAAATATGACAGGCCAACCATGCCACTTCTTTTGAATCAAACAAAACACAGAATTTCATATCAATATAGTGAATAGCAAAATCAGTTTTAGTGAATATTTGCTCATTTTTCAAGAATTTCAGTTCTCCTGTGATTATTAATCTTCTGTTAAGATTTATAATTTTTACCCAGGTAATCTTTTGGATATTGGCACATCACCTGATTAACAGAGAGTGTGATAATTACCAGACCAGTGTAATAATGTGTTTTATCATGTAATATAGCAGGGGGTATTGCTCTGGAGTGTGCCACATGTTAAGAGATTTATCATTGATTACAGGGAGTGCATATCTATTTATTATGAAGTGTCTAGATCCTTATCAGTGAATTAATAGCAGCTAAATTTGTGGTAAATTGATAAATATGAGGCTATTGAATACTGCATATATCACCAATTAAGGAGGAGAATATGAGTAAAAAAGGGTGTATTTGTCATTGATATTGAATCTTAAGTTTTTTTTAATCAAAAACATTTTAAAGAAAAATTCTAACCCATCCCATTTCCACAAAAGGGGTGGAGTACAACTTACGAATGAACTAGAAAGTATGGGGAGATTTCCCTATTCGGCTTGCATCCCTAGTAACATTGAAAGTAACTTTATACACCAGTCAATCCCTGTAAACCTGGGCCAAATATTCCAATCTGTCCAAGTCCTGTTAATCCAGGCCAAATTTTTCAATCAGACCAAACACCCTACTATCTGATCATGAGGCCAATATTTTCAATTCCATAGCTGGAAAATTTGAAGAAATTTCACAGTAATGTCTTGAGTTGAAAATTTTTAGCATGATACTTGCTTCATGAAATGTGTATTAATTAAGATATTTCCTGTGTACATAATGAATAATTAGAAGATATTTGGAAGACTTTGACTAGATAGTAACATGTGCAGCTAATTAAGATAACTACTTCATGGTGTTTTGAGTGTTTACATCACAGACAGTTAGTGATTATAGTAATAAGAAGGTTTTTGAACCTGATTCTGGTAACCTTCTGAAGAGTGGTTAATGTCCAGAAGTAAACTCTGTATGATGTTATTTTCTGGTTTGTTTCTATGGGCGATATGTTTAAAATTAATCCTGTTAGATTTTGACAGCGGATATTATTTGTGAGAAGGACTGATTTTCTGTGTAGAAATGTCGACTGTTTATATACCTAAAAGTTTACATGGTAAGAAATTTTATTTTGGGTCCTCTTTGATGAGTTCATACCCTAAATAAAGATAAGAAGTAGAAATATACTTTATTTGAAAAAAAAATTCCACCAGTGTCCTTGAATATCTATTTTTGATGCAAATACATCATATTGTGCCAAGGGTAACTCAAAATAATCCATTTGTTCTGTTCAATTCTTAATGATCACTCTATTAATGCATGTTCTAGAAGAGAATTCCAAGAGTGGCAAGTTATTCATTACAGTACAAATGGGCTGAACTGATATTGTAGGGTACCAGTAACTGATCAAGGGAGACAAGTCTCGTCTGGTCAAATGACAACATTTAAGTGCATGACCCAGCCTCTAGCATTTTGTTCACTTTTATGGTGTTTTTATGACATGAGAAATTATTTTCCATGATTAAACTACTAAATTTGACACCTGTAACATTTTACATAGAAAAGACCACAATAATGGACACTTAGTAAATAGTGAACTCTCTTTATAGTACAGAATTGTAGAGGATTTCCTAAAATATGTATTCGGTAAATGAAATGTATTTATGTAGTGTGACATCACCAAGAAATTATAATAGACATGGAAGAAAGAGTTCACAATTTATGTTTTCTAATTAATTTGCATACCAAAATTTTGTATATCATACTCGACTTTTTATTTCAGTTGTTAGAAGTAAAAACTGTGTTCAACATTTTTAAAAGCAGTAGTCTGAGTTACCTCCCTTTTAATATATTAGTTTAATTAAGGGAGATAACCCAGCAAGCTTACAAAGAGAATTAATTTTTAAGCTGAATGCAGTTTTGTTTTTATTTACTTACACAAATGCATGTTTTTTGTTTTATTTACTTTGCATTATTTAGCAGCTACTAATTTTCAGATGTCGGAGACACTGGCATGTCTCAATCATCACGTATTTCGTATGGTGTGGCACATGCTGAAGGGCCTGTTGATGGAAGCTTATACGCAACAGTTCATAAACGACAGCATGAATTTGTCGATAATTCAACCATTTTGCAAAATGGCAACACTCAACTCCAAAATGGCTCCCAAGCTTCAAGCGTGGATTCTGGTATCTCAGCCTCCTCTGGTATAGTTCCCCTGCATGTTTGTCTCTTAACAGTAAACCAGTCAAGTTTATACCTATATAATGCAACAGAACTTATATATCAAGGAATTTTTCTGTTGGTAAAAATACAGAGAAGTTAAAGTTATTGTGTTCATTTCTTCTTATGGAGCTCTAAAATGATGAGGTAGAATACTACATGTAGTATGTTGTATGAGGACTGAAAAGGGGGAAATATTATTAGTTAAGAGGGGATAAATATGACTATTTCTAAAAGAAGGGGCAGATCTTGGATTTGAAGTTATTACGCAATTTAAAAAAAAACCCTTTAAGGGCAGCAAGGCAAGAGAAGTTTCATGCAAATTTTAGTTGAAACCCTGAATTTACACTTTATCAGTATTTTTTCCAGTTTTAGGGAAATCCATGCCAGTAAAATTAGTCAGACTATGAGCAGTTTTGAAACTTGATTGGTTTACTGTGATTTTTAGTGTTTTTATGTTTTGTTGATTATTTTTTCCTTAGATTGTTATCATTTGTTAGTAGTTTCACACATACACATAAGAATACTAATAACAGTGAACACACTATAGATCAGCTTTTTTATTTAGCTTATAGAAGTGTTTAAATTTGACAGGTTCATATCACAGAGCAATGTGTCTTCTTTCATTGTCATGGACCTAAGCATCATAAAATTATTTTAGTCACAAATTTCTGAGGAACCACACTGGTCAGGTTCCTAACATCTGAATGCAGAGATTCAGTATTGTGGGCTGTATCAAAAAAAAGTTCACGTAGCAATGTACAGCATGCCCCTCATGTACTGTAGTACTTAATTTTCATACATTATAAAACATGCACTTAGAGTTTCACAAATCAAAACATGCATGCACGTACATTTGAAAAATTGATCATTGAACATTTTGATTTTCAAATCGAAATATATTGCTCAAGTCAAAAGTGAAAATAAAATAGTTTTAGATATGTGTTATGATAGTTTCCTTGCGAAGCCGTTTTGAATAGTGAAGTAAAAATAATGGTATACATATCGTCGCCAAAGAATTATAAGGTCGTAAGTGGTAGTTTCGACCTTTTATGATTTTATAGTATTTTTACCCTGCTTCATTGGCTCTATCATTCTATTAATCTGGTTTCCTGTTAGACCCTCTTGCAAATGGTGAATTTATAAAATGTTGTATATACGTGTAGTATTCAACTAAAATATTTTCCTGTCATTTGATATTTTTGAGTTATAACCTCGTAACTGGCAGATACGACAAAATGTTTTTCCTGTTTTAACTGAAAACTCTGAAATTGCAGTAACGAGCTCACAATACTACAGCGACTATATGTACCCTCAAAAAACAACTTGTACCCTCAAATTTGAATTCAAAAGGTACACAAACCCCTAACTGGAAAAAGCAGTGGGCATGCTGATGGAAATGTGTGTTAAGTCTAGATTGAATGTGGATATTTGTTGAAGATAAATCATAGTAATTGAACTGTGTTTGTTGTTCTTCATTTTGGTGTCACTTCAATGCTTTAACATAGTTGATGTAGTTAACTTCCTAATTTGGAAATGAAACCAAGTATTGTCTTAGAGATATGTCAACACTTTGTTATCTATAAGAACACTCTAACATAGAGCGTCATATGGGGTAAAAAAAATGACTACATATCCATTGTGTTACCGTTGTCTGTTTATATGAATAAATAAAGGGATATGGAATAAGTGTTCATGGGACAAAATCCATACAAATACGTGGTTGGGTAATCAAGTGGAACAATGCTTTTATTGTTATTCTTCATCGTGAAGTCACCTTGAGGTCTCACAATGAGCAACAATTATACCTGGCAGTAAGTTTAAGATAGTCTCTAGCATCAGCTTGAGTGAATATGAAAAAGAAAGGAAATGGGGTAAATGTCAAGGAGACAACATCCCATATCCAGGTTAAAACGACCAAAAACAAAACATCTAGGGGTCACCATATGGTCTTTCAACACAGTGAGGAACCTCACAACATATAGCAAGCCCTAAATGGCCCCAAAAAGGTAAAAAAGTGAATAAATCAATGGAAACAAACCACATCCAATAACCCAAATATCAAGAAACTAAAATTTTAAGAAGACAAGGACAAGCCAATGACCAACATATTCCTGACTTGGAAAGGCGCAAAAATTGTGATGGGGTTAAACTCGTTTTCTTGGATCCAATTTCACTTGTTACAGGTAGATGTCGAACAATGCTACATTATTAGATGTAGGATTAAACATTGCACAAAAAACTCTGACAAACACCCTCATTTATTGCGTAACAAAGGGACCAGACAATAAAACAAATAAACTACCACAGGATACTGTGTGGTGGTATCATAAATTTCTGGTTGTGGTTGCATCATAAATCTTTCTCAGACACAAACCTGGCATAAACATAAAAAAGGACATAAAATTCCTTGGTTGTAAAATTGGATCACATTTTGACAAAATGAATATGCACACATTTGAATGACACAATCAGTGTATGTTTTTACACATCTATACTCATAATATTTTATTTTCCAGGAATAATTGGGAACACAAGTACCAGCCAGTACAATACATACTTACGTAATAATGAACCCATTCAACAGGGATACAGTACAACTAGCAATATGAAATCTAGTTACAGTTCTTCAAGTACCTTACCGAAAAAACCAGCGACAGCTGATGAACAGAAAGAATTAGATATGATTTTAAGTGACTTATTAAATGACCAAGTGTTCGTTTCAAGCCCTCAAAGTCCCCCCAAAAGTAGTCACTCGTCATCAAATGAAACACGGACATTTAGAACTTACGATACAGAACGAGGACCTGACGGCAAAGTTACATATCGTACAGCTGAAGTCAATTACAAAGTGCCAGAACAGCAAAGTTATTCTTATTCAACAAAAAATTTTAGTGAAAGTAGTAAATCTTATGTGCCTCCCAACGCTTTCAGTTACACGCCAGCTTCTCCAGAACTGGCACGACGAACTGAAAGTACGAAAACAACAACATTGCCATACAGTGTAAGGACAGATTATGATCATCGAAACGGGGAGCAATATTCATTTTCACACTCAGATACAGATTCGTCATGGTTACAGCAACAACAGCAAAAGTTACGTGAACGGAAAGATAGTAAGTCAGAGGAAAGACAACAACAAGAAAAACAATTAGTGGACGAACTCAGGTCCGCTCAAAATAAATATTTTACCAAACGTGCTCAAAACGAGGCTGAGGAGCAAGCAGTTATGAACTCTTTTCAAAATACATCGCCACCCCCTATGAGTAATGGGCCGACAAATTATTCATATTCTATTAAAAAGACCCATACATTTTCGACAGATAAACCTCCAGAACCAGTTAGTACGTATCCTACAGGTGAATCTTATACAACCTACAGGACTGAATCTCATTCTAACAAACCACCCCCGTCTCCAGGGCAACAGCGATCAAACATTCAAATATCTGTGCCTGTTTCACCCCCTATTAGGAGTAGTAGCAAAGATTACATGCAACGGTCAAGAACAAGTAGTACAAGCAATTCATGGCAGTCGACCCAGGGCCAAAATTTATACGATAAAAAATCTGAATCGACTTTCGATAGGCAGTCTGAAGTTATTCTGCCACCTGTGATAAAAACTATTACCATCACTACCCCTCCTCCCTCGCGTCGTAGCTTCTCGCCAACAAACCAACAGACTGTTCAAAAGACTTCATCATATGAAGTTCATCAAACTATTCGAGATCAGTCGCCTGATTTCAGTAAGAGTCTTCCAAGATATTCTCCAACAAAAACAAAAGTGACGGAAATACAAGAAACAAACTTGCCTGAAGGTGATAAGAAATCCCATTACATCACTGAAGTTTACGTACATAGAACCGCTGGAGATAAGGCAGAAACGCCAGGTACGTTACACCTGTCGATTCCTTTGACCTACTTCAGAGATACATTACTTTTAATTTTACTTTCACTTTTATTTTCTTAGTTAGTTTTTTGCTTCAGTTTCGAAAAAATTAGCTTTTGAGATATTTATCTTTTCTTTTACAATTTGCTTGTGTCCAAAACTCTTATTTTTAGATATCCGCTGGTAATTTTCATGCCTAGAAATACGACCAGTATAATCCTTTGCTTAAGGATATAATGGTATAAGTTAGGATATTTTATTCTTTTTGAATATTTAGGGTGTAGAACTGCTTCATCCTTTCTTTTTTTTAAAATATGAAAAGGAGTATGATTTGAAAAAACATTGTATCTCTTAAGTATTATATAACCCTTCCTATTCCTCGCTGTTGTTTGGCCTATCTTATACCTTTATCCTTATGTAGGCTTGTTCTAAAATAGAATGTTTTTGGAATGTCCGCTGCGAATGATTCAAAATTGTGATAAAATAAAACTGCCATGATTTGTTGTCTAGAAGCTTTTACTCACCACATTTGTTTGTGTGGAATGGGAGATAACTCCATGTGTTTTGCTTTTTACAGTTTGTTTAGCATTTCTTAGATTCTCATTTTGTGAATTATTCATATAGGAAATATGTTCTAGCTAAAGGGTGAGTTTCACAACATAATTCAAACTACTCTGACAGTGATATCCCTACATCACTCCAACAGTTTCATGGAATAAGAATTGTGACAAGTTTTTTTTTTATGATGAATGGTAATATAAACTAAAATTTATTGCCATGTTTTTGTTTTTGCAATATAAAGTCTCAATAAAATTTCGGAATTCAGTAACATTTGTGAATTAAATCTAGCAATTCAAAGATATTTATCAATTAAACCTAGCAATTCAGTGATATATGTAGCATTTCACTCTAGTTGTCGCATTGATAGTGTAAATGAAGTGGTAAAAATATTTTAAAAGTTGCAATAATAATTGACTGCTTTAATATATGAATTTACAGTAATTCAGACAATGAGAATCTAAAGATTTTTGTTATTGTTTGTAAATCTACAGGTTGAATGCATCTCCTTATATTTATTGGCCTAGGAATATAATAATTGATTGCATGTTCTTCTTATTATTCAAATATCTGCCAGTTTGTTATAGTGATTGTTTACTTATTGGCATGAAAAATATTTTCTGATTACATGTATTTGATTCATTCATATCTGAAAAGTTTTTGCCATTTTCATCACTTTGTAAGCTATTTTGAAATTCAGTAATGATCTGTTTCAAAATTTTTGGTAAATGTGATTTTTTAACAGCAGTATGAATGGATCAAATAAAGTTCATATCTAAAAAGCATGAATACATGTATCACTTTTTAAGCCTGGATCACTTCTTTGAAATAATTTTCATAAATTATGTGGGGATGTGTTAAAAGATGTTTGAAGAAGTTCAAACTTGTCCTACAACTGTCGATAACTTATGATGAGAGGGACTCGCATCTCACACCTAATTCTTGAGATAGCATACATACTGATTCAATGGCATCTTTAAATTTTCAAACTTTTTTTCTGCTTTTTTCCAATGAAGACCACAATTAATACATCCACCATATCAAAGTTTTCTGAAGGACCTTAAGAGCTACAGTTCTGCAGCTAAAAAGACAACTGCTCATTGATTTAGAACTGTAATGTTTTGTTTCTTTGTTGTAATACTGGAATTAGCTTTAGAGTTGCACACAAAAATTTTTGAAAATTACGCTTAAAACTTGAGAATGGCTAGATTTAACACATCTTCTGATAATTTATAAAGCTTAAGAGAGTTGATTGAAATTATGAGTGCTAAAAGCTAGTGCCAAAAACAGTAAAAGAAATTCTTTTATTCAATATGAAGGTCCATTTTGTTCATAAAATTGTAGTATGAAGTCTTTATTCAAAGCTTATTTATATTTATATAAGTTGTAAACATGTAACTTACAAATTATGACATTAGATTTTGCACCTCAATATAACAAGAAAAACATCAAACTATTTGTACTTTAAATAATTGTTATCTGTTGTACATAACATTGATATAAACTGAGATTTAGTATACAAACTTAACTGTTTTCTATTCTGTTTTCATCAGTTCAACATCATCGGACAAAATCCGTGGAGAGAACAGAACGAATGGACATAGACAAAACCAGATCTCTTGACGAACTTGAAAAATCATTACAAGCTGCATCAAATTCTATCATAGCAACAAAACCTACGTGGCAACAACAACAACAGCAAACAGGGAACCAGGGATATCAAAAGGTTGAGCAGACACAGAGAGTAACGCGGAAGTATGAGACAAGAACATACGAAACGCATCAACAACAACAGCAGCAGAAGGAATTTGTGAGTAATGAGAACGAAGAACATCGAAGCATGTCACCAGTTTGGGATAATTTTTCCCCGCATGTAGTCGTTGATGTATGTATTTAATAACCTTTTAATTATCATTATTTAATACAGTGCATACATGGTGTTTAACTTCAATTTGCACTGTCAAGTGATTTCAAAAGGGGTCATTGCATTCATTTACAACCAACTGTAATGTCTATTCACAGACCTCCCATTAGTTTAAAAAATCACTTGATAGAGTGAGGAAAAATCACTTGACATAGTGAGGAAAAATCACTTGGCAGAGTGAATTGTAATAGAAACATCATATGTGTACTGCACATGTCACAAATACTGCCTGAACTTTGAAAATATATTTGTAGATGAATTGTGTAAAATTCTTCTTTGATTGATTGATATCCTTGTATAATCAAAGAAAAATTACTGTTAGTTTAAAGACTTATTTCTGTTTAGAAAGTCAATGCAGAGTTGAAAAAAAGAGTTCATACGAGAATCATTACTGGCAAAAAAATTGTCATAAACTAAATCACTTCACATATTATTTTAATATATCCATATATACAAAATACATTTCACTTAAGACTTTTTAATTTCCTACAAAATTTGAGCGTATTTGTGACATGACTGGACTATTTTTAACGGTACAGGTCTTTATCAAGTTTATGATCGAAAAAAAGATACTGCATTAAATACAGTCCATGAAAATTTCATTTTATATTTATTATTGACATTCAATGAAACCTTTATAAATTTCCATGTAACATAAAGACAGAAAATGCTTTTATAAGTCTAGAAGTTAACACCATTATCACAGATCACTACAGAAATATAGGAAACTACCATACGTACAGACATGTCTTTTAAAAATCAAGTTGGTTAAGTAGTATTTTTGGGCAAGTCAACTTAATGTACTGCAAAATTCTACCTCTATCTTGGTACACAAAAGGTCCATGCGGCAAATTTTGTTTTAGTGTGGCTACTACTGGCACAATTGACCCCCACCCCCCTTTCAGACATTTCATTTATTTTCATGAACAAAATTTAACTTTTATAAGGACAATGTCTTGCTTAACCTAATCCTGGTAAAGTTAAACATGACTAATCCAGTGAATAGGTCTACCAGCAATTTAAGTTCAAAGGTCATGGAGATATTACAGGTTTCCTTGATAGATTTTGTTTTTAGATTCATTTTGTAAGTTTATTGTTGTGTGTTGTTGTATCTTTATCCAAAGATTGTTATTTATCATATTTATATCTAATTATTGGCTCAGAGTTTGATTTCTGTTATATATTTACTTAATTTATACCATACAGTATGCTATTTTAACATTCGTCAATACACATATCATTTACACGTTCAATAAAACATTCCTACTGTAATCGAGAAAGATGCCTATTAATTTCGGCAAACTTATAAGGGAGAATTGTGTAAAATTGAAATAATTGTTAACATTTTTTGGCCAAAATATTTAATCTCGGTTCAATCTTTTCAACGCAAGACTGAAATCCCAGAATCAGAATTGGATGAAGAAATTGTTTCCTTCTTAAGGAAATATTCTGTGCCAGAGGTATAAAATTTCTGTAAGAATTGGCATGATTTAAATTTATCTTTAAAACTTGTTTATAAAATTTCTGAACCTTATATTTTCTCAGTAATTTTTTCATAAAAATTAGATTGGCATGTACTCTCTGTCTTACAGTGATCTTATAATTTAAATTTTTGAAAATTAAATGCCCAACATTGACCTTTCATTATTGTCGAATCTTGATGCAATCTTGCGATCTTTTTTTTCTGACTTAAAATTTTTCTTTATTGTCCATTCAGCTCTTTGCTTAGTATTTTTTTTCTTGTGTATCATCTTATCTTGGATGTTTTAAAATTATTAAAATTAAGAAACGTGATAGGTCCATCTTATCGAATATTTCATTTTCATCAAAATAAGCTCATTTCTTCAGACAATGTACATTATATGGCCAGAAGTTTTGGGCACATAGATTTTCCTATATATTTCATTTATTAGCTCACCTGGCTATGCCAGGGTGAGCTTTTGCCATTACTTGGTGTCCGGCGTCCGTCGTCCGTCCGTCCGGCGTAAACTTTTCATTCAAAGATCTTCTCCTCTGAAACCACTGGGCCAATTGGAACCAAACTTGGTCACAATAGTCCTTGGGTGGTCCCCTTTNCAACTCCAAAATGGCTCCCAAGCTTCAAGCGTGGATTCTGGTATCTCAGCCTCCTCTGGTATAGTTCCCCTGCATGTTTGTCTCTTAACAGTAAACCAGTCAAGTTTATACCTATATAATGCAACAGAATTTATATATCAAGGAATTTTTCTGTTGGTAAAGATCTATTTAAAAAATACAGAGAAGTTAAAGTTATTGTCCCCCACCGCAACGCTGAGCGGGGAAATAGAAATGCCGGGCTTGTCCCCCACCGCAACGCAGAGCGGGGACATAGAAATGCCTTGTGTCCGTGCTTCCGTCCGTCACCCTTTCTTGTAAGCGCTCTCATGCCTACAAATTTTAACGGATTTTCATGAAATTTATACCAAATGTTTATATAACTAATACCTTGGTCAAGTTCGAAAATCGATACTTTTTGACGGAGTTATGGGACTTTGACCGAAATCATGACTCTGTTTTATCCAAAAATTGACCTTGTAAGCACTCTCAAGCCTTCAAATTTTAACGAATTTTCATGAAATTTATACCAAATGTTCTTTGTCAAGTTCAAAGATCTGCTGTGGTTGATACTCTTTGTATTTAATTTTGGAACTGCCCTGAATGTTTGAAGATATTGGAATTTCATATACAGTATACTAGTATATTGCATGAGCAGCGGGGGACCCAGGTATTCTGTTCTTGTTTGTATTCTTCTTATCTCCTGATGGATTTCTAAAATGATGAGGTAGAATACTACATGTATTATGTTGTATGAGGACTGAAAAGGGGGAAATATTAGTAGTTAAGAGGGGATAAAGATGACTATTTCTTAAAGAAGGGGCTTCTATATTTCTCTAAAGAGAGCAGACGCACTGGGTGTCGTATGGAAGGCTAAATTTCCTGCCCCTACCCATTTCTCCAATTTTCCAGTGGCAGTCAAAAGTCGTTGCCCAGGTTGTCCCTTCCACCTTTATTTCTTTCTTCTGATACTTTCAATTTTTTGAATTGATTAACTTGTTCTCGTCCTGATATAGCTGAAATATTGCTCATTGGACGTTAAACTTTAACTAATCAATCAATTAAAGAAGGGGCAGATCTTTTTATGCAATTTAAAAAAGAAACTTTAAGGGCAGCAAGGCAAGAATTTTAGTTGAAACCTGAACCCTGAATTTACACTTTATCAGTTTAGGGAAATCCATGCTCGTAAAGTTTGTCAAGACTATGAGCCGTTTTGAAACTTGATTGGTTTACTGTGATTTTTAGTGTTTTTATGTTTTGTTGATTATTTTGCCTTAGATTGTTATTTTTCTATTGTGTACATCATTTGTTAGTAGTTTCACACATACACATAAAAATACTAATAACAACAGTGAACACACTTTAGATCAGCTTTTTTATTTAGCTTATAGAAGTGTTTAAATTTGACAGGTTCATATCACAGAGCAACGTGTCCTCTTGTATTGTCATGGACCTAAGCATCATAAAATAATTTCAGTCACAAATTTTTTAGGAACCACACTGGTTAGGTTCCTAACATTTTAATGCAGAGATTCAGTATTGTGGGCTGTACCAAGAAATAGTTCAGGTAGCAATGTACAGCATGCCCCTCATGTACTGTAGTACTTAATATATTATAAAACATGCACTTACAGTTTCACAAATCAAAACATGCATGCACGTACATTTGAAAAATTGATCATGAACATTTTGATTTTCAAATCGAAATATATTGCTCAAGTCAAAATTGAAAATAAAATAGTCGTAGATATGTGTTATGTCACTTGATAGTTTCCTTGCGAAGCCGTTTTGAATAGTGAAGTAAAAATAATGGTATACATATCGTCGCCAAAGAATTATAAGGTCTTAAGTGGTAGTTACGACCTTAAATGATTTTACAGTATTTTTACCCTGCTTCATTGGCTCAACCATTCTATTAATCTGGTTTCTTGTTTGACCCTCTTGCAAAGGGTGAATTTTAAAAAGGTTGTATCTACATGTACTATTCAACTAAAATATTTTCCTTTTGGAGTTATAACTTCGTAACTGGCAGATACGACAAAATGTTTTACCTGTTTAACTGATAACTGTGAAATTGCAGTAACGAGCTTACAACACTACAGCGACGATATGTACTCTCAAAAAAACACCCTGTACCCTCAAATTTAAATTCAAAAGGTACACAAACCCCTAACTGGGAAAAGCAGAGGGCATGCTGATGTAAATGATTGATCGTGGGCATTTGTTGGAAATAGATCATAGTAATTGAACTGTGTTGGTTGTTGTTCATTTTGGTGTCACTTTGATGCTTTAACATAGTTTGTATAGTTTACTTCCTTAGATTTGGAAATGAAACCAAGTACAGTTCCAGAAATATGTCAACACTTTGTTATCTATAAGAGCACACTAACGTAGAGCGTCATATGGGGTAAAAAAAAATGACTTCATATCCATTGTGTTACCGTTGTCTGTTTATATGAATAAATAAAGGGATATGGAATAAGTGTTCATGGGACAAAATCCATACAAATACGTGGTTAGGTAATTAAGTGGAACAATGCTTTTATTGTTGTTCTTCATCGTGAAGTCACCATGAGGTCTCACAATGAGCAACAAATATTCCTGGTAGTAAGTTTAAGATAGTCTCTAGCATCAGCTTGAGTGAATATGAAAAAGAAAGGAAATGGGGTAAATGTCAAGGAGACAACATCCCATATCCAGGTTAAAACAACCAAAAACAAAACATCTAGGGGTCACCATATGGTCTTCAACACAGTGAGGAACCTAACAACATATAGCAAGCCCTTAATGGCCCCAAAAAGGTAAAAAAGTGAATAAATCAATGGAAACAAACCACATCCAATAACCCAAATATCAAGAAACTAAAATTTTATAAGAAGACAAGGACAAGCCAATGACCAACATATTCCTGACTTGGACAGGCGCAAAAATTGCGGTGGGGTTAAACTCGTTTTCTTGGATCCAAATTCACTTGTTACAGGTAGATGTGGAACAATGCTACATCATTAGATGTAGATTAAACATTGCACAAAAAACTCAGACAAACACCGTCATTTATTGCGTAACAAAGGGACCAGACAATAAAACAAATAAACTACCACAGGATACTGTGTGGTGGTATCATAAATTTCTGGTTGTGGTTGCATCATAAATCTTTCTCAGA
>MJUU01016197.1:74687-92412 GCA_002080025.1 Modiolus philippinarum | reverse complement strand
GGGCAACAGCGATCAAACATTCAAATATCTGTGCCTGTTTCACCCCCTATTAGGAGTAGTAGCAAAGATTACATGCAACGGTCAAGAACAAGTAGTACAAGCAATTCATGGCAGTCGACCCAGGGCCAAAATTTATACGATAAAAAATCTGAATCGACTTTCGATAGGCAGTCTGAAGTTATTCTGCCACCTGTGATAAAAACTATTACCATCACTACCCCTCCTCCCTCGCGTCGTAGCTTCTCGCCAACAAACCAACAGACTGTTCAAAAGACTTCATCATATGAAGTTCATCAAACTATTCGAGATCAGTCGCCTGATTTCAGTAAGAGTCTTCCAAGATATTCTCCAACAAAAACAAAAGTGACGGAAATACAAGAAACAAACTTGCCTGAAGGTGATAAGAAATCCCATTACATCACTGAAGTTTACGTACATAGAACCGCTGGAGATAAGGCAGAAACGCCAGGTACGTTACACCTGTCGATTCCTTTGACCTACTTCAGAGATACATTACTTTTAATTCTACTTTCACTTTTATTTTCCTAGTTAGTTTTTTGCTTCAGTTTCGAAAAATTAGCTTTGAGATATTTATCTTTTCTTTTACAATTTGCTTGTGTCCAAAACTCTTATTTTTTAGATGTCCGCTGGTAATTTTCATGCCTAAAAATACGACCACTATAATCCTTTGCTTAAGGATATAATGGTATAAGTTTTATTCATAAAAAAGGATATTGTATTCTTTGAAAAATTTAGGGTGTAGAACTGCTTCATCCTTTCTTTTTGTTTAAATATGAAAAGGAGTATGATTGGAAAAAACATTGTATCTCTTAAGTATTATATAACCCTTCCTATTCCTCGCTGTTGTTTGGCCTATCTTATACCTTTATCCTTATGTAGGTTTGTTTTAAAATAGAATGTATTTTTGGAATGTCCGCTGCGAATGATTCAAAATTGTGATTACATAAAACTGCCATGATTTGTTGTCTAGAAGCTTTTACTCACCACATTTGTTTGTGTGGAATGGGAGATAACTCCATGTGTTTTGCTTTTTGCAGTTTGTTCAGCATTTCTTAGATTCTCATTTGCAAATATTTCCTATAGGAATAATGTTCTAGCTAAAGGGAATGTATACAATACAGAGTTTTACAACAGAGTTAAAACTACTCTGAATCATTAGTAATTCAGTAATCCCCCTACATCAATCCAACAAAGTTGGGAGCGTAAACTTAAATTTTTGTTTTTTCGAAAAATACTACCAGTGTAAAGTCTTAATTAAACATAGGAATTCAGTGACATTTGTTAATTAAATCTAGCAATTCAGTTATGTAGCAATTAACTCTTTTGAGATCTGAATTTGTCAAATTCAGTGATATATGTAGCAATTCACTCTTTGGAGATCCGAATTCGTCGAATTCAGTGTAAAGGAAGTGGTAAAAACATGTGATAAATATGAATATACATTAATGTTGATAATGAGAATCTAAGATTGTTATTATTGTTTGTAAATCTACAGGTTGAATGCATCTCCTTGTATATTTATTGGCCTAGGAATATAATATTTGATTGCATGTTGTTCTTATAATTCAATTATCTGCCAGTTTGTTATAATAATAGTTTATTTATTGGCATGGATAACGATTTCTGATTACATGTACTTTGATTCATTCATATATGAAATATATTTGCCTTTTTCACCACTTTGTAGCCAATTTTGAAATTCAGTGATGATCTGTTTCAAAATAATCAACAGAAAAGTTTTGGGGAAAATAAGGATCTTTTAACAGCAGGATGAATGGATCAAAGTCATATCTAAAAGCATGAGTACATGTATCACTTTTTAAGCCTTGATCACTTCTTTGAAATAATTTTAATAAATTATCTTGGGATGTGTTAAAAGATGTTTTAAGAAGTTTAAACTTGTCCTACAACTGTCGATAACTTATGACGAGAGGGACTCACATCTCACACCTAATTCTTGGGATAGCATACATACTGATTCAATGGCATCTTGAAATTTTTAAACTTCATTTTTGTTTTTTTCCAATGAAGACCACAATTAATACATCCACCATATCAAAAGTTTTCTGAAGGACCTTAAGAGCTACAATTCTGCAGCTAAAAAGACAACTGCTCATTGATTTAGAACTGTAATGTTTTGTTTCTTTGTTGTAATACTGGAAATAGCTTTAGAGTTGCATACAAAAATTTATGAAAATTATGATAAAAAATTAAGAATGGCTAGATTTAACACATCCTCTGATAATTTATCAAGCTTAAGAAAGTTGAAATTATGAGTGCTAAAAGCTAGTGCCAAGAAAAGTGAAAGAAGTTATTTCATTCAATATTAAAGACCATTTTGTTCATAAAATTGCAGTCTGTAGTCTTTATTCAAAGCCTATTTATATTTTTATATAAGCTATAAACATGTAACTTATGAATTATGAAAATAGATTTTACACATCAATATAACAAAAAAATTAACATCAAACTATTTGTACTTAAAATAATTGTTTTCTGTTGTACATAACATTGATATACTGTGAAAGTACTATTGTTCGTTGGGTTCCAATTTTCGTGGATTTCGTGGTTCGGTTAAACCACGAAATTAAGTTCCCAACGGTATGCATATTTTCCATAGAGTTTTAATGTAGTAATTTGAAACCACGAATTTAAGTACCCACGAAATTGTGTTATTTATGAAAACCACGAAATTTGATGTCCACGAATAAAAGTACTTCCACAGTAAACTGAGATGTAGTATACAAACTTAACTGTTTTTCTATTCTGTTTTCATCAGTTCAACATCATCGGACAAAATCCGTGGAGAGAACGGAACGAATGGACATAGACAAAACCAGATCTCTTGACGAACTTGAAAAATCGTTACAGGCTGCTTCAAATTCTATCATAGCAACAAAACCTACGTGGCAACAACAACAGCAACAAACAGGGAACCAGGGATATCAAAAGGTTGAGCAGACACAGAGAGTAACACGGAAGTATGAGACACGAACATATGAAACGCATCAACAGCAACAACAGCAGCAGAAGGAATTTGTGAGTAATGAGAACGAAGAACATCGAAGCATGTCTCCAGTTTGGGATAATTTTTCCCCGCATGTAGTCATTGATGTATGTATTTAATAACCTTTTACTTATTATTTAATACAGTACAATTATGGTGTTCAACTTCAATTTACACTTTCAAGTGATTTCAGAAGTCTGTGGTTTAAATACAATTATGATGTATTATTAACACAGTGAGGGGAAAATCTCTTGGAGGAATGACAGTATGAGGGGGAAATCACTTGATAGAGTGAATTGTAATAAAAACATCATGTGTGTACTGCACATGTCACAAATACCGCATGAACTTTGAAAATGTATTGTAGATAAATTGCATAAAATTCTTTTTTGATTGATTGATATCCTTGTATAATCAGAGAAAAATTACAGTTACTTTAAAGACTTCTTTCTGTTTAGAAAGTCAATGCAGAGTTGAAAAAAAAAGAGTTCATACGAGAATCATAACTGGCAAAAAAATGTCATAAACTGAATCGCTTCACATATTATTTTAATCTATCCATTACAAAATACATATTATGCAAGACTTTTTAATTTCTTACAAAATTTGAGTGTATTTGTGACATGACTATGGACTATTTTTAATGGTACAGGTCTTTATCAAGTTTATGATGGAAAACAAATAAAAAATAGAAATAGATACTGCATTAAATACAGTCCATTAAAATTTCATTTATATTGATTATCACACTCGGTGAAACCTGTATAATTTTCCAAGTGAAAACAACTTTATCACTACAAAAATATCGGAAAGTACCAGACGGACAGACATGTCGGGTAAAAATCAAGTTGGTTAAGTAGTATTTTTGGGCAAGTCAGCCTAATGTACTGCAAAACTTTACCCCTATCTTGGTTCACAAAGGTCCATACAGCAAATTGACTTCTACTGGCACAATTGACCTCCCCAATCAGACATTTCATTGATTTTCATGAACAATAGGAAATGTCTGGCTTAACCTAATCCTGGTAAAGTTAATCCAGAGTAATCCAGTGAATAGGTCTACCAGCAATTTAAGTTCAAAGGTCATGGAGATATTACAGGTTTCATTGAAAGATTTTGTTTTTAGATTCGTTTTGTAAGTTTATTGTTGTTTTGTGTTGTATTTTTATGCAAAGATTGTTATTTATCATATTTATATCTAATTATTGGCTCAGAGTTTGATTTCTTTTATATTATTATAATTTATACCATACAGTATGCTATAGTCATTTTAACATTCATCAATACTTATATCATTTACACGTTCAATAAAACATTCTTACTGTAATCGAGAAAGATGACCATTGAATTGCGGCAAACTTATAAGGGAGAATTATGTAACATTGAAATAATTGTTAACATTTTTGGCCAAAATATTTAATCTCGGTTCACTCTTTTCAACGCAAGACTGAAATCCCAGAATCAGAATTGGATGAAGAAATTATTTCCTTCTTAGGGAAATATTCTGTACCAGAGGTATAATTTTCTGTAAGAATTGGCATGATTTGAATTTATCTTTAAAACTTGTTTATAAAATTTCTGAACCTTATATTTTCTAAGCAATTTTTTACTAAAAATTAAATTGGCATGTATTCCCTGTCTTACAGTAATCTTACAATTTGAAATTTTTGAAAATTAAGTGTCCAACATTGACCTTTCATTATCGTCAAATCTTGATGCAATCTTGCAATCTTTTTTTCTGACTTAAAATGTTTCTTTATTGTCCATTCAGCTCTTTGCTTAGTATTTTTTTTCTTGTGTATCATCTTATCAGGGATGTTTAAAAATATTAAAATTAAGAAACGTGATAGGTCCATTTTATGGAATATTTCATTTTCATCAAAATAAGCTCATCTCTTCAGACAATGTCCATTATATGGCCAGAAGTTTTGGGGCACGTAGATTTTCATATATATTTCATATATACATGTCCGTAAAACCACATTTTAGATTTAAATCGCAAAGTTTGAAATAAAGCATCATATCTATTCAAGTAAAATTGTGGTGATAATTTTTTTTGATTTTTTGTTGAAATCACAGAAACTTAACAATTACAGTTCAGAAAATAATACTAGAATAACAAAAATCCATTATTTTCTGTGTTTTATGGTGATCAATTAATTGAACATTAATAGGAATTTACTTTTCCATAGGTTTTGAAATGTGGTTTCACTGAATTGATGCCACAATATAGCCGAAATATTGCTGAATTTTGCGTAAAAGATCAGTCAATCAATCAATTGAAATATTAAGGAAATGTTTGAATTTCCAGCACTTCTGGCCAGATTCTACTTTTTATTGAATATTATTTTCATTTGTATGAATATATATTTGGGTATTCTTACAATAATTGAAAATATGCTTATTTATAAATTCATATTTGGTATTGCTTTGAAATTCTTACATAGCTCTATTCTGCAAAACATTTGGTTTTAGAAGTCTTTTTTTTTTTTCAAACCTGTACTGCTTTAAAAAGATTAAAATTGTGGAAAATTTGACAAATGTAACAGAACAGAGTTGATGATTATCTCTATGTATTTATTTAAGAATATATTTTTAATACATGTATATCAATAATGTATATCTCAAATCATTTTACCTTTCAAGCATGAATTTTCCTAAAATTTATTCATTCCACTGTATTTTTGTGTCTCCTCAAAAAAGCATGGATGTTTTACTTTTGTAAGCATGCATTTTTAAAGGTATTATTTCTTTAAATCTTCAAAGCATTTTAGTTTATCAAAGACAGAAAAATGGCAATTTTCAGATCTGTGATTTTGCCAAAGTAATAAACCATCAATTCCATATTGGATATTTTTCATTCTCAATTTACACTTCTACTTAACAAAATACATCAACAGACAAACAGTTGGTAATTATACATAACTTAAGTAATTATTTTTAATCTGGCTACATATTCATACATAATTTGATTTTAAATAGTTATAATAAAGGACCTTTTGTACAACTTTGCTCAACACAGCACTCAGAAAGTTAAAATTTACTATATGCAGGGAAATTTTCATTGCCGTTCCATCTTCAGTATTTTCTTTTAAAGGAATAAAGCAACAAAATATTACTGTCGCAAATATTTTGATGCAATTGGGTTATACAGTAGCTGGATTGAAATTGATTAATATTTTTTGGAAAACTGCAAAAACATCCCTGTGTACAGATTATTGTATATTTGTCAACTTTGACTCAGGCAAAGAATCTAAATTTGCTTTCAAATTTACTTTTAGCAAAGACAAGAGTTACCAGCTCCACGTCCAAAACATATCAATGTCGTAGAAGAGGATCGATTTAGTTTGAGGCCAATTGGTCCTGGAATGCAACCTTTGGAACCAGAAGGAATACAGACTGGTACCCTGCCAAGATCTACTACACCCAGTTTTCCAGTCAGTCCAGTTGCAACTGCAGGTATGTGTTAAGAGAAATTTTTATCATGCTGATTGTGATGGTACAATTTTTCATGAAATTTAAATAAGATTAAATTTACTGTTAAATTATGACTTAGATATAAATTTGGTTTTAAAAATTGAATTTCAAAAATTGTCAAATTAACTTGAATAGAATTGAATTTTAAAGCAAATGAGGACAATTTTCAGCAAAAATAAAAATCACACAATTTAACCATGTTTAGTACCAAAAAATAAATTCAGCGTTATAAACATGAAATATGTGTGTGAGTTTTTCTTTATAAATCAAATAGGGGTTCCCATTTAAAAAAAATAACACCTCTTAAATATTTTTGATATTTTTTGTTTTGCACAAAATAATACAAGAAGATCATTGTCAAATAAATGCAAATGTACAAAATCTTTTTTCCTCATGATATTTGACAGTGGTAAGGGCATGAAAAAAATTCCAGACTCAAGTTTTAAAAAAGTATTTTCCAAAACAAGAAGAAACAACATTTTTTTAGTTGACAATATGTTATGTAAAATTTCAGACACTTTTGATAAGTTAGATGATTGTAAGTAGATTGAAAGTGATTTGTTTCAAATTAATTTAGTTTTTTTTTTTTCAAATTGAGCTTGGCTGAGTATGGCCCACACAAAGGGACATAACTCTTGTTTGCTTCCTCTACATGTTATGTGTTGATTTAGAGTGTAGTCTTGGTGGGTTTGGTAAATAACACAGAAATCAAATAATACTTCATTATTATATCCAGCATATTTAAGTAGGATTTTTTAAGGCAAAATTTGTTGGGCCCAGATTAAGAGGATTGCGTGAAGGGCATGTACCTCTCTAAAACAAAAAAAGAAAAACATAGGGTAAATTTGGGGTTTGGGCAATCATTTTTCAAAAACATTTTGCACCTTGCTGTGTTCAGTGCACCCCCTACCTTCAAATCCTGGATCTACCCCTGTTAATTTTTGGTGAAAAAAAAAATCATTGAAATGAATATCTCCCAATTTAAAAAAAAATGCAACATGCATCTGATGCTAAAATTCTACCCAAAAATGATATTTTAGGTTGCAGATAAAACTATCCAAGATTTTAACATGTTTGCAAAAAATATTTGTATTAAAGATTTGGCAATTATCCTGAAAATATGAAAGAAGAAAATTCTTTGATTATAAGTGGTACATGTACAAGAAATTTTGTTACTCTTCCAATTTTCTGTCTAATACCTAGAAATTATTGTCACAAAAAATAAAAACAAAATGTCTGTTTAACAATTATTTTCGCAAAAAAATTGTTTCTTAAAGACTTCGTGCAAATTGAATTATGATAGATATTATGTATTTGAAACTTAAATGAAGTCATGTCGGGGGGCAGAGATGGAGGAGGGGGGGTTGTTGGTTGGCAACTGCCTATATAAATTAAATTACTTTTCAGAAGTAATTGAATAAATAATTAAAGCATAACTTTTATGAATTTCGTTATCATATATTCCTTTCTTATTCCCTTCGGTTAGCCATATTATATTATCAAATTTGATGAAACAAAAATGAATTTTCATTAATATAACTATATATTTCTCTGGTTAGAACAAGTTATACAATCAGTTCATCAGAAGGTTCGCAGACTTTCGCTGGGATCAGTAAGAGACTTGCATGGTAAATAAACCAAAACATTGTTGTTTTATGCTTCCTTATTTCAGTAAATGTCAATCAAAATTTACTTCTAAGCATGTAGATGTTTTAACCAATTTGTTTTGCATGGAGAATTTTTTCCTCTTTATATTCGTAGGTGATCTTGCATGTTCTTTTTACTGAGGTTTTTTTTTAATTTCAAAATTTTATTTATTTATTTGATTTACTATGCCGTTTTCTTTTTCTTCAACTTTAATTAATTTGTTTTTCTTACTACTGCCAGTTTAAAATTATGGAAAATTAAGTAAGGGAGATAACTGCTGAAACAAAATGAACAAAGCCTAATTATTTGCATGTTCATAAACATAACATTTAGTTAGTTACATTATTTTCAGCACTCTTTAATGTTAGGAAGGGTCTGTTATATCTCTGCTTCAGAAATAAAATCAAAGAATTCAAATCAAAATGAACACAAATTCTTCAAATTTATAAGAATACCGTATATCGGGATTTTTTTGCATGTGTCTAATTTTCGCTGCGTTAGTGGCACACAAAGGTAGGCGAATTTTAGCCTCCATGTAAATTTCAATGCCCATTCAGATGCATTTGTCGGAGTATAAAAAAGCGAATTATAAACTCAGCAAATTTTTTAGTGGCCTGTTTTACAACAAGATCGCGAAAATAACCCGATATACGGTATTAGTATCTGATTTTGACCACAAAATATTGACAATTATACACTACATCTCAGAATCAAACATTGAAACAGGATTTGCCTGGGAATGACATTATTCTTGTGTATTGATGCAGCAAATGGGGAGTTTTATCTATTTCCACTAATTTATCAAAATATGAAATACATCAAGACATTCAATGTTTATAAGACAATATTTCCCAGGATTCATAAGCAAAAGGAATTATTTTATGCATTTTAGTTGTACTATTATATGCTGTAATAACAGGAGTAGATTGATGTTGTAAAACAGTACATGTTAGAGAACTGCATGCACATTATATGATCTCACTATTTGTAGCAGGTCTCAAGCTAGCTTATTTTTTCTCTATGTGTACTTTTAATCTGTATTTATATGTTGTCACTTTGATCTTTTATGATTTTTGTTTGACACTCATTAATTGGTCTAATTGTGTTCGAGAGTCACATGGTAAAGGGCCTCTGCTCTCGATATACTGCCATATTTTTCATTGTTCAACATATCAGAATGAAGAGTGTGACTTTAACATTAAAGATACTGTAAAACAAAGAAAAGAGTCGTTCAAGAATTTGAAATAGTGTGCATCAGTGATGCTGGTACTGAAATTTCTCTGGATTTATATATGCTGTTCCATTGATAAAAGTTGGATCTTCAGTTGTCCTGCATTAAAGTGAATATACAATAAAAATTAAGTTTTTTTATGGGACTTTTGAATCTGTATGAGTTTTGATTATCTGTGGTAGGAGTATATACATACACTATGTGTCAGGATTTAAGAAAGTCATTTTTAATTTTTTTTTTTTTTTTTTTTGAGGTGGGGGGGAAGACCTTACCAGTACCAGCTTCAATGGATTTGAAGGATCGGGCACTTCTTTTGTGAACTGGATTTGTTTGATTGTTCAAATTGACAAGAATTGGATAATGCAAAGGACTTTTGAATTCTTGTCGGTATAATTTATATATCTCTATGAAGGGACACGGGTCATTGAAAAGATGAATAGCTCTGGCATGCAAAAGATACATGTAATGTGTAATGATTGTGTTTTTGCATTTTTTGTTAATGTTAATATGATGCATGAATGTGCCAGTAAGGATGTGTTGAAGGCACCAGCCCAGCCCCAGGTAGTTCCCTTATTAACTTAATAATGTTTACTGATCAGACCACATTTTCATTGGTGAAAGCCTGTCTTAACCAAACCCTTTGTTTGGTTCCTTTGTAAAAATGTCTATTTTGAATCTGCATAAACTGAACACATGTCTTAACTTAACAATTCTGAAGGGGTTTGGTTTCGACAGTTTCACTGTACCCTTCATTCTTACCACCATACATTTTCCTTGGAACCTTTCAGTTTTAAACATTAAATGAAGTATTAAGAAAAATATATGTTATGAGAACAGCAATGGCCTGTTAGCCATTAGCCCATTGGTAGATCCAGAGGGGGCTCCAGGCCTCTGTGAAATTTTTTAAATTGCAAGGAAAATGTCTGGGCAAAAATTGACAAAGATAGAAAGGAACACTTGGAACCCCCTTTTTGTCTGAGGTCTAAAGCCACTTCCTTAAGTGTGATACAAATTAACTTTTACTTAAATTTATATCTAAAGCCTGACCATCAAGACATTTCTGTTATAGCAGTTATGTCTTAGAGAGGTATTTGATCATTAGATGTCTTCGTTAAAATAGACCATTTCACATTTATTGCAGCCATATTTGATAGGGGCAGACTTTTTGGAAAGAGGAGAGAATGGTATAAAAGTACAGGAAAGTATATGTGTGTTGCATAAAGCAATAGTTCTGTAACCATGATAGTTTCCTGTATCTACATCTTTTCTGAGAATTCGCCTCCTATCCAAAATGGCGTCAATAGCCATGAAATGGTCCATTACGCGGATATACTAGCCCATGGCCAAAAGGTGAAAAGTGCCTCTCAAATTTGGATTCTGGTAATACCAAAGAGAGAATGATAATGGAATGTTATATATATATATAATGTTTTATGTTTATGACTAATGAGATAGATATTAATTAATGATAGTTTTGAATACAGTAAAATGAAAATGTAGCTTTTTAATGATTTCTTTAATAATGGCATAAATTGGAGGGAGAAAATGTGACAAGTTTCATTTAATTTTTGTAAATGGAAATAGGTAGACATATATATTTGAGAACAGAATTTGTCTGATTTAGGTCAGAAATCATGTAATAATGTTTTTAAAAATGCTACATTTTTATGCAAATTAGTCGGTTTGCAACAATGGATGCATATGTGCCTCTTAATTGTTTTTGATGTATTGTAATGATGTGTGTATTTTATTTTGTTTTGCCTGCAGCTACTCCACCATTTCCTACTACTCCAAGAACACCATACTATACTCTGCAAGGTAAATATATAATCTTTTATAAATTGTTGTCATAGTAATGGAAAGACATCAGTTTCCATGGCAACACATTGAAAATTAAGTGAAGAAATTTGGGAATTAAACAGTGATGGTGGTTTTTTTCAGGGGAATATAAAAAAAATTTTTGATTAGCAAGAAGCAGCTATATAAACTATCTGCTTGGATAATCTTCATTTACACTTTTATTTGTGTTACTTTGTCTTGTTATTGTTTCCATTAGATGTGCCAGCTTTTTTCACAGCATTTTTATGTTTGACATCTATCAACTTAACACTGCATGAATGTTCTAATTTATTTTGCACTCTGCATCTTTGGTGTTTTGTGTTTATGTTGTTACCTTGGCGATTATATTTTTTCAAAGGGAGATAAGCTAAAAGCACTGTCTGAGACATCCTGTTCTTTCACAACTAATTTTACATTATATTCTGGCAAAACTAATCAGCATTTAAAAAGGCATACTATCTTTTATCATATGATGAATTGTTAAGGTGGTAAAGAAAAATATTCCTAAACTGATTAAGACTTGGGTTAATTTACTTTCAGAATGTTTTACTTTAATTTTATATATAAAAAAAATAATTTTAAAAAAATCACAAAAATATGCAAGAAATCTTTTTTTCACTCCGAAATAATTCAGTCAATGGAAATTTACCATATTTCAAATTTGATATGCTAGATACTGATACAAAATAATGTGAAAAATTGGGGAATTAAAATTATTGTATATGATGTAACGCCTAGGTACCAACAACTTTTTGTTTGATTTCCCTCTCATTTCATCCTCATGTATTTATGTTCATTCTGATTTTATTCATTTAATATTCTTATTTTATATCTTTATTATTTTTTTTCTTTGGTTATTCTTAAAAATACTAAGTTGCATAATTATAAGGAGATATATTTCAAAACAGCATATTAAGGTTTTCAAATTTTGATATGATATTTATATTGTGGATGCAAGATATAAATAATAATATATGATTATATATTAAGAAGGGGAAGCATGAATTGAGGATGGAATTTTTAGATAATATCTTTAGTTAGTTCAATGCACGTTTCATAAACAGTCAAGTTCAAGATGAGAATGTTTTAAGTCAAAATTCTATAAATTCTCACAATTTTTCATTAAAATTGGCCAATAATGAAAAATTTATCTAAAATTGAAACCAGGAAGTAAATTATAATATCCTTTAACACTGGTTGTGTATTCTAACATCTGCATCTTGATTTTTGTCATGTGGCTGTGTAGCTTCCACGCCAAGTTTGTCACCTACAACGCCACCTGTCTTTGACAAAGATGAACATTACAATCGTATTGTGAGCCGACAGATCGCTCGATCGTCGGATAGAACATCAGACCCACTTTATGCCTCGATACCTGAGGACCTAATTAGAAGGCAAAAGTCAGGTAGATTTAGAAGTAGACACAGAGACAATGTGTAAAATAATGAACTCAGAAATTTTCTGTCGAATTGTAGAATAGTCACAATGTCACAATGAATTTACTTTTTTTCATTGGTTTTATCAATTATCCTTGATTTAAAAAGCAGAAAAAAGATGGGGAATTAGTTGTGAAAAAGCTTTAGCTATGGTTTTCCAAATCCTGCTTGTTTTTTTCTTCCAAAAACTTTTCACAAAGCATGTTGCTTGTTTCTTCAGGAATGTACTATTTTGCAGTGTGCTTTTTCTAATGAAATTATTATAGTAAATTAAAATTCTTTACTAGCAGAGCTTTGGCTTTATTTGTCATTGCAAAGGTAATTGGTATCCAATGATAAAATAGAAATTCATTTGAAAAGTAGATTAGAAAATGTTAACAAAGCTAAATTTACACTTATTTGTCTTGGTATACAAATCTTACAATGCAAGTAGGCAAGTCGCAAGTTATGTTGCAATAACAACAACACATCATGGTTGTTTTTGCAAATTATAAACAAAAACTTACAGCTTGTAGATGAGGGGCAGATAACTTCAGTCTGTAGAATGAACTATTTAGTACTGCTACTTTGTGGTTGAAAAAGAGACCAGTAACACATTGTATGATACATTATATATGACAAATATTTGAAATGTAGGGGAGATAATATTTGCATGTAGAGTAAATTTTAAGCATGCCCTATCAAATCTTAAGCATGACACTGCGAAAACAAAAGTAATATTTGCTCCAGCTGGTTTTCTGGTATTGCTCATAATCAAATGGATACCAAAATGGACAGATTCAGAAATTTAACTTCATCACTTCCATCCTTGTAGATTAAGTTGTCCTCGCAACATATGCTTTGACCAGTCAAAAACGTTCAGAACATTGTTAATCCATAATGCTGTTGCATTTCTGAATCGGTCCATTGTCAACTTTTGTTCAGTATAGGTCATATTGTAATAAAAATTAGGTTAAAGACTTTGCATAAGATAAAGAGCCCATAGAAAACCAGTTGAAGACTTTTTGCTTTCTTTGCTCTTCACAGAATGAACACGACATAACACACAATCTGATATAACATGATTTAGGTTTGCACAATAATTCTAAAACTAGTGTTCACTTTTACTAAAAATAGAGAAAGTTCAAATTTTTGGTGAACAGGAAAAGACGCAGGTATTTGATAGATGTGTCCAACATTTTTCTGTCACATTTCCATGCAGATTTGAACATGGAAATAACTCTATTTTACCTGGTCTGTCTGTCTGTTAACAATTTTTGCACATCCTTATTTGTGACTTTGGTGATGTCCAGGAAGGTAAAAAAATGTTGCCATTATTACAATTCTGTCATTTTCCCCAATAGCAAGCCATCAGCAACAACAGAACCAGCAGCAGCAACAACAACAACAAATAACAGAAAAGAGAGAGTATAGGTACCAGACACATAATTATAACTACAACCAGCAACCAGGTCAACAGTTTGTTACTGGTTCCCAACAAAATTTAGTAGAGGGAGGACCAGCTCATAGTGTACCAATACAACATCATCAACAGAGTATGTACAGTACAGTTTGTTACAGTTTGTTACACTCTATAATAATGCATTTTTGTATTTTTGTGTCTTCTTTACCGTAAATTGGGATATTTTGGCAGTTTTGAGCTAAAATGTGCATGTTTTATTTTGGCATGTTAAGTTTTGGCGCTTTGGTAAAACAGCTGTGTTTTATTTTGGTGCTTTATTGGATAAAAGACTGGAAAATGTATAAAAAACAGTTCATGTCAATTTCCTGTGTAAATTTCATTGCAGTTGTGATAGGGAATAAAGGAAAATCAAGTATGTGTGGGGAAAATTAGACAACTAAGTTTTTTATTTATTTCAATTTCAGCAAGATATACATTGAATTATTACCAAATTGCATTTACAATACCTGCTGATACTGTCTGTTAGCGAATTTCCAAATCAATGTTTGGAGTTTCTAATTTTAGAGCATTATATATTTTGGTGTGTTTAATTAGTAAGTGCCAAATACACCAAAATAAAACTGCATCCAAAATTTCCTGATTTACGGTACTATGGCTCTGAAGGATAGATTGGTATTCTTTTTTTCTGTCTGTCTGTCTGTCTGTTTGTTGGGATGAATATAGAGTGCCTAGAAGTTTGATTTTCTTTAACAAATTTAGATTTGAACTTCATAACCCTCAGATGCAAATATTTTTGCAAACTAAATCAAAATGTAATTTTTATTGTACATTTTCTGTGTCTCTGACTAAACTGATACAGACCATATTTCCAAGGTCTTATCAAGACATCAAGTAATAAGCCTTTTGAGCTGTTTTGTGAAAGAATTTGGTCAGGGGATCATGTCATATATGTAATTTTATGTTATTTGTGTTACAGGCAGTTCATCCCAGTTCAACACCATGAGTTCGCAGGGTTCAATGTCATCGCCTCCGGGTTTCAATACCATTGGATCCACTCAGTCACATGGTTCAATGTCTTCACAGCCAGGTTTTAACACCATGGGGTCCACTCAGTCACATGGTTCAGTAACTTCACCTCCAGGCTTCAATACCATGGGGTCCAACCAGTCCTATCAAACTCAATCGCATGAAAAATACCATACAATGGGTTCTACCAGTTCACAGGACCGATTTGGTACCATGGGTTCACAAAATTTTAACACTATGAGCTCAGGTCAGCAGTTCAACACAATTGGTTCACAGAATGGAGGACTTCATGTGGATACCAGTCACAGAACTATGCAGAGTGGACCTTCATCAGCAGGAAGGTAAGAGTTGATTCCTTCTTTATTTTTAAATTGCCATGTAAAATTGCCTAATAAGGCCATGATAAAAATAAAATCCTCAATTGTCATACCCGCCTGGCCCATTTTTAGCTCGCCGGGACGAATGTCCGGAGAGCTATTGTCATACCCCCGGTGTCGGTGTCAGCAAAACTTTAACCTGGCTTGTGGAATTGAGACCTGAATAGCTAGGATGTTGATATTTGGTATGTGACTTCCTTGTGATGAGAGCTTTCTTCTGGTACTAAACTTGTAGACATTTGGACCTTGACCTTGCCCTTAGGGCAATTTTTAAAAAAACTTTAACCTTGCCTCTAGAAGGTAGGCTTTCAGTGGTAGGGCGTTTATATTTGGTATCTAACTTCCTTATGATGAGAGCTTTCTTCTGGTACCATACTTGTAGACATTTTGACCTTGACCTTGCCCTGAGTGCAATTTTCAAAAAAAATTAACCTAGCCTCTAGCAGGTAGGCTTTTAGTGGAAGGGTGTTTATATTTGGTATGTAACTTCCTTATGATGAGAGCTTGCTTCTGGTACCATACTTGTAGACACTTTGACCTTGACCTTGCCCTGAAGGCAATTTTCCAAAAACTTTAACTTTGCCTACAGAAGGTAGGTTTTTAGCAATAGGGTGTTTATATTTGGTATCTAACTTCCCTTTGATGAGTGCTTTCTAGTGGTACCATATTTGTAGACATTTTGAACTTGACCTTGCCCTGAGGGCAATTTTCCAAAAACTTAAACATTGCCTCTAGAAGGTAGGCTTTTAGTGGTAGGGTGTTTATATTTGGTATTTAACATCCTTATGATGAGTGCTTTCTAGTGGTACCATATTTGTAGACATTTTGACCTTGACCTTGCCCTGAGGGCAATTTTCCAAAAACTTTAACCTTGCCTCTAGAAGGTAGGCTTTTAGAAGTATTGTCTTCATATTTGGTATGTGACTTCCTCATGATGAGTGCTTTCTATTGGTACAATATTTGTAGATATTTTGACCTTGACCTTGCCCTGAGGGCAATTTTAAAAAAAACTTTAACTTTGTCTCTGGAAGGTAGGCTTTTAGTTGTAGGGTTTTCATATTTGGTATGTAACTTCCTTATGATGAGAGCTTTCTTCTGGTACCATATTTGTAGACATTTTGACCTTGACCTTGCCCCAAGGGCAATTTGTTAAAAACTTTAACCTTGCCTCTTAAAGGTAGGCCTTCAGTGGTAGGGTGTTTATATTTTGTTTGTAACTTCCCTATGGTGAGAGCTTTCTTGTGGTACATATTTGTAGACATTTTGACCTTGACCTTGCCCTGAGGGCAATTTTTTTCAAAACTTTAACTTTGCTTCTAGAATTAAATTGTTTAGTGGTTGGGTCTTCATATTTGGTATGTGACGTTCTTTGGATGAGAGCTTTCTAATGGTACCATATTTGTAGACATTTTGACCTTGACCTTGCCCTGAGGGCAATATTTTAAAAACTTTAACTTTGCTTCAAGAATTAAGTTGTTTAGTGATTGGGTGTTTATATTTGATATGTGACTTTCTTGTGAAGAAAGCTTTCTATTACTTTCGAGTTTATTGTGTATTGAGGTTACTGGAATCCCCGGCGAGCTATGTTGTCTGATTACAACTCTTGTTTTAACCGGGTTTTCCATCGGAAAAATCCGGTTATTAAAATGGTGAAAATGGCGGGCGGCTGCCAAATGGGTACATCATTTGTCCGGAGCAAATCTCCTATAGTATTTGAGACAGGAAGTTTTTATTTTGTAGATCAATTGTACATAGATCCAAGGTGTGCATGATACTTTGATTTTGATTTTTGATAATTTATGTGAAAAATATCACTTGTTGATCTTAGTCATTTTTACATCAAATGTTTAACATTTGGGTACCCCCTTTGTCCTGAGCAAATCTCCTACAGTATTTGAGACAGGAAGTTTTTATTTTGCAGATCAGTTGTACATATATCAAAGGTGTGCATGGTACTTTGATTTTGATTTTTGATAATTTATGTCAAAAATATCAGTTGTTGAACTTAGTCATTTTTACCTCAAATTTTTAACAATATGTAACCCCCTTTGTCCGGAGCAAATCTCCTTTAGTATCTGAGACTGGAAGTTTTTATTTTGCAGATTAGTTGTGCATATATCAAAGGTGTGCATGGTACTTTGATTTTGATTTTGATAATTTATGTCAAAAATATCAGTTGTTGAACTTAGTTATTTTTACGTCAAATTTTTAACAATAGGTAACCCCCTTTGTCCGGAGCAAATCTCCTACAGTATTTGAGAC
>MJUU01016197.1:63239-73690 GCA_002080025.1 Modiolus philippinarum | reverse complement strand
TTGTACATATATCAAAGGTGTGCATGGTACTTTGATTTTGATTTTTGATAATTTATGTATAATTTATGTAAAAAATATCAGTTGTTGAACTTAGTTATTTTTAGGTCAAATATATATACAAATAGGGTGTCCCATTTGTCCAGAACAAAACTCCTACAGTTTAATAGACAGGAAGTTTTTATAATGTAGATCATATGTACCTGTATCAGAGGTGTTTACAGTACTTTTATTTTCCTTTTTGCTTAAAATCCAAGTTGCTGAACTTTCAAATAGGCTACTTTGGTGGAAGGTTTAACATTGAAAATTAATGAAAATTATAAGTACATTTCAAATATTCAGGGTCAACAAATGTGTAAGATATACTGTCCATGTAAAAGAAAACCCGGTTTGCTGTCACATTGACAGCTTTCCTCTTGTTTTTTACTGGCCTTGAAAAATTTTATTTTGATTTCTTTGCTAATTTTGGAGATTTCGTTTTAAATGACAGCATTTTACACAAAATTTGATAAAAAAAATATATGATTAAATTTGCCTGCCCTCCACAATTTCTAAGAAAAATCTAGGAATCATTTTATTATGGCCTAAATCCCAAAATTTTTGAACTGGTTTTTAAAGGAGTTTTCCATTTTGGAAATGCAGTTTTTGAAATTATGAACAGCAAGTGGTGGATGGCTTCTAGATCTTGTAAGGGCCACTCCTTTGAAACTGTTCAACAGAATTTCATGAATTACAGAAGCACAATATGTAGATGTGCAAATTGTCAGGAATTTTAGATGCTGCAAATTTTCAAAGAATTATGTCTCTTTGAACTCAAAAAATTAAATAAGTCATTTGAACAAATACTTGTAAGTGCAACTTCTCTTAAATTTCAACAAAATTTAATGAAACTTTGTAACAAGGACACAATATGTAGATATAGAAAACAAGAAGGGAAACGGGGAATGTGTCAAGGAGACAACAACTCAAAGGCACCATAAGATCTTCAGTGAACGGTGAGGAAATCCCACACCCAACGGCAGGTCGGAGTCTGCATATCATCTGTATCAAGATAATGAACTTTTTATGAAAAATTAATAATTTTGGATTTCAGCATATTGTCAACATGTTTCTTGATGGGGGGATCATATATGTTGCATCAAGATAAATATGATTACTAAGAAAATACATTTCATTTCTTCCTCTGGGTTCACACCATTTTAACATTTTGTAAAGTAGATGAAAAATGAGTGAATCAATATAGAATAATAGATGTATTTTTCACTTTCCCTTTTTAGCATAAATGTTCTTTACTTTTATAAATACGCAGTCTTTATTATACTTTTGTCCACAAGGCAGGGATAAACTAATTAACCTTTCCTTAATTAATGCATCCATCGTTTAAGTAGCTTTCTTTTGTTTCTGTCACATTAAGGTTGTCTTAATTAATATGAAATGTCACATTGTTGAAGAAAGATGCTTAGATTTTTCTATAAGTATCTGTTAAAAATATACTGTAATAACAGAAAAATAGAAAAAAGAAGGGAAACAGGGAATGTGTCAAAGAGACAAGGACCCAAAGGGGAGTTAAAACAACTCAAAGCCACCATAAGATCTTCAATGAAGTGTGAGGAAACCCCACACCCAACGGCAGGTCGGAGTCGGCCTCTAAATAAAGAGTAATCAAGTTCAGCGAAATAAACATCATCCTAGACTCCTATACACATAAAGTACACTAACTAGAAAACAGAAAAGACACACAAAGGTTTTATAAATTTCCTGACTTCGGACAGGTGCAAACCTGCTGCGGTGGGGTTAAAATAGTTTTATTGGGCCCAAACCTTCCCCCTATAGCCAATGTGATAAAAAACCAAATCGTAATAACAGAAAATTCAGTTGGCAACAGGACTGAGTCAATTGCGAAAAATGAAACTAAAAGAACTAAATATACGGACATAAACATGAAATCACAAGAGACTACTAGCAGTTAACTGACATGCCAGCTCCAGACCCATTACCAACTGACAAATTAAGTTATGTACCCTCAGTATACAGCTTCCACCAAGATCCCTTCCTGTGAGGATTCCATGCATATACCGGAATAACCCGTGTCCATGCAATACAGATTTTAGAAATTTAGGATGTGTTTAAGACCCTATAAAAAAAATGCCATACATAATGACTTGACGACAATATTGTAATTATAACCCTTATGAATTAGTATTGTTTATGGGGCTCCAATTTTAATGGATTTCATGATTCTCTAAAACCACCAAAATAATTTCCAAACAAAATGCACATTTTCCCTGCAGTTTTAATGTATGGAATTTGAAACCACAAATTTAAATAGCCACAAAACACTGATATTTATGAAAACTTCTGAAACTAGTAACCATAAATATTATAAAAGGTACTTTTACATAATTTGAAGGAAGAATTTCTATATCTTATTATAGTACAAATGATAAAGTTTTAAAAACAAGAAATTGTGTTGTATTGGCCTGATAATAAAAAGATTTATTGTCAGTAAATACCTGTACAAAAGATCGTTATCAACCCTTTGTAGTTTGTATCTATCTAATCCATCACAGAATTAAAGGTGTTTATAAATAAAGGTATGGCTTGTGTTTTGGGGCCATTTTTCAAAGTGCTTAGAGCTCCACCTTACATTTGTATTTTTGTATCAAATACGGGAAAAATATGTTAGCTGATCACCTTTAACTTCTTGACATTTTACCTGGGGTCAACTGTTGAAAGAAAGTGAATATTTATACCCTGCCAAGGGCCATAATCATATATTTATTTTAACCATGTGATAGCATAGTGCATGGATGTTACATTCATTATTGCAATAGGTAAATATAATATTGGTATCTATTGGTATCTGCTCTCCAGCTTAAAAATTTACATAAAATTTACAATTTAGTCCCCAAATACGGTATTTTATTTATAAGACAATAAGTCTATGTCAATTTAAAATAAAGTTTCAATATGTTTTCAAATCATGTTTCAATGTCGCCACATTTCGTAACTTATTTACCTGAGATGTGTATTTAAAGCATTAATTTTCCCTTTGATCTTTTTCAGTTTAATGTTTGTTTTTATACAACAGTTTAAAGTTATGTTTATAGAACCATACTAATATTAGTTTTATAAATTCTAAGTCCTAACTTTTATAATGAATGTTTATATAGCTCATAATTGTAGGGTAAGAAAATTTTATGTAAAGAAATATTTATGTAAATATAATCAATTTAAAAATTAACTGTTCGTAAATATTTCAAAGCAGGATGAAGTAGAAAGTTTAGGTATATTCTCAGTTTTTCTTGTGCCTATTAATTACGTCTGGAGTAGTATAGAGGGCAATATTTGTTGCCCTTACCTTTTGTTTGGGGGAAGGGGTTTCAAAATACCATATGACACTGGTTGCCTATCCACCCACATTACTTTTTTCTTACAAAATGTGTGAATTAATTAACTTGTTCTCGTCCTGATAAAACTGAAATACAGTCAAAATCTACCATAACTTTCTTTTCTTTGGTCTGTGCTTTTTCTACCTTCTGCCCTGAGAATGTTTTTATTATCAATCTAAAAGTAGTTTTTTCACCACTACTGGATAAACAGAGAGTACCCAATTGCCGATCCATTTAAGGTTTTCTGTTTATAAGGGGCCTAACCCATAATTTTTCCATAAGGGGGGCCAGGCACCCAATTTACCGAAAACCCCTAGGAATTTTAAATATTTTCCAACCTAAGGGATGCTCGGGGCCACCCTTGTCCCCTGGATCTGCCACTGGTACCACATCTTGACATTTGTCTGTATCTCCTCTGGTCTCTTCAACTTCTTGCTGGATTTGAAGTTATAAATGTCTTAACAGCAAACAAAACTTTCAATGGTACAGCCACCTGATTTTTAAGGAATTTTCAAATTTAGGGAAGTTTTTAAGATATGCTACAGAATTAAGACTACAATAAGTACTGTTTTGGTATGTAATTTATTTTATATGCAATATGTCTTTCCTCTGATGCTATTAACTATACTATTATGTTACGTAAATATGTTATGCCTATAAGCTGTATTGCTTTTGGTTCAATAAACTTACTTACAAGTTACAAAAATTAAGCTTTCTCTTGCGAAAATTGGACAGTGTATATGTGGTCCCCTCAAAAATGAAAATCGGACCTATCTGTTGCAAATAGTTACAAATTCTTTTACATAAGATACACACAAAGGCTGTAAAAATATGGATTATTGTAACACATGTTTCCATTACTCATATTCATGAATTGTATGATATGACATAAATATGAGGATATATTTAACAGATCTTTTGTAAGAGGTTGTTCACCTTCAGATATTTCTCTGGGGAAACCAACATTGCTGTGAGGATAAATATTTCTAAAAGAGTAAGACCTAGATTATGACCTTTATTTAGGCTTCAGAAGTTTGAACTTATGGCTTTGGCCACTTGAAGGTTGATATCTGAACTCAGTGTGGTTTAAAACTCACTTTTAATATCAAAATAAATAATGAAAAAAAACAGCTACCTTGTACTTTGAAACTGGCCTGGGATGGGATCAAGAATTTGAAGTAATGTGCGGGTGTTGTTGAGAAAAAAAAGCACTGAATGGAACATGAGGCACGAAATTTTTTAGACCCCACTACAATTTCCACAGAACAAGAAGTGTTTGAATAAACCCCCACCCCACTACAATAGCCACATTACCAGAAATGTTTGATTCAACCCCCAGAAGTGTTTGACTACCCTGGCCCACTAACTACAATATCCACATAACCAAAAGTGTTTGATTCAACCCCAAACCCCTCAATATCCACAGAACCAGAAGTGTTTGATGCAAACTAACATTAACAAATTCTCTCCTTTCTGTAACTTTTTCTCTTTAGATTTGTTTGTTTGGTTACTGATAAATGGACTGTAATTATGTTAATATATTATAAGAGGGAAAATGATTCATTCATTGATGAATATATTTAACTTAACCATGGACCCGATCATAATTTAAGCTAAAACTAAATTTGGACATTTTCCCAGATGTACATAAAAGTAATTTTATGACACTAGTGGTTTCAAGTTACTTTGATCTTATTAAAAAACTTTTCATTTCAAATCATCATTACTCTCTTTTGAAAAATGTGGAATTTTACTGAACATGGAAATTAAATATTTGAAATAAAATTTGAGGGCCTGTAAGGTAAATATAAATGTTGAGGGCCTTATGAGGGATTTTTTGATATTTTGTTTCTAAATTATACTAAAAAATTGATAATAGAAAGTTCTTGATAAATAAGTAAATTTTATAACTATTCAGTTTATCCCAGATGAGTGCCTCAAATAATTTGAATTAATTATTGTCAAATTTATTTAACAAGTGACCTTGATTTCAACAAATTATTATTGGGTTATAAACATTTAGACTGAAAGTATTTTAAAGTGGATTATTATATTGACAAAGTTCAGGAAGTTTGGACACTTGCACACCGAAGGTAAATTTGAGGTTAATTGGTTCAAACATGTTATTTTGTTATTTTAGCCTTATTTAGACATGAATTGTAAACAAATTGAGATAAAATTAGACTGTGTCATGGTCTTGTCTTAATTTATTTTGTCTATGTCTGAACTGTTATATTACAAGTGTGAGGTAATTGGGCATGGGGGGGGGGTGTAGGGTAACTGGTTTTAACTGATAAATAAAGATCTTGCAGCCCTCCTCCATTGAACTCGATTCTTTTGAGGTTAGGCAAAAACAGTAAAAACAAATGTTATTCTTTACTTCTTTATACAAAAAATTTATCCTCAGTTCAAGTTAAGAATTCCATTCAATAACACATCTTCTTCACCACAGCTCTGAGTCTGAATGAAATAACCTCCTGTCCTATATCTCTAAACATGTTCATTCCCCTCAATACACATCCATTGTAGGTCAGAATTCCTCAGTCATTGTAAGGCCTCAATTGTCAGGATTTTCTCCTCAATACACAGGAATTTCAGCCAATACACAACCCTTGTAAGCCCGGAATTTCTGCCAATACACATCCTTTGTAGGTCTGGAATTTCTGTGAATATACATCGTTTGGAGGTCAGGAATTTATCTTGCATACACATCCATTGTAAGTGAATAATTTCTCCTCAATACACATCCATTGTAGGTCCGGAATTATCGTCAATACACATCCCTTGTAGGTCAGGAATTTTTCCACTATTCACATCCATTGTAAATCAGGAATTTCTCAATACAGAAAGAAGAAGAAGAATGTTTTAATGGGCCCATGAGGGGCATGATACAAAAACACATACAAATAAGCAAAGTAAGACAGAATACAATTTAGCATGACAATATATATATATACACGCTCATGTGTATATATTAATACACATTAATTATGGGTCCAGAATTTCTGTCAGTACACATCCCATGTAGGTCATGAATTCGATCTTCCTCAATACGCATCCCTTGTAGGTCAGGAATTTCTCCTCAATACACATCCCTTTTAGGTCAGAAACATCCATTGTAGGTCAGGAATTCATCCTCAATACACATCCCTTGTAGGTCAGGAATTTTTCCTCAATACACATCCATTGTAGGTCAGAATCTGCAGGAATCAGTTTGATTACTTAAGAGATAAGAAAACTAATAGATATATAGATGTTACCATTAGATATAGGTATTTTTATGTATAACATACAGATGTATTGAGTATAAGGTCTTTTAACTGTGTTACTATGCCATAAGAACCTGGAATATCACTTCGATTTGGTTTGGTCTTGGATCTTATACATCAAAATTTCATCTTGTTTTGTGTTTTATCATTACTGATAAATATTGACATTTCTTGGATTTTATTTTCTCTTTGAGTGAGGTAAATGTATTCGTTTTTTTTTTTAATTGGTAGTACAAGTATTATATTTTCTTGTCATATGGGACAAGAATCTTTTAACTTCAGTGGAGGAATTGTAGTCCAGAAAAGGTTATAAAACTACTTAGAATTGTTTGATTCACAATCACCACCAAACTTGTGCCATCTAAAAAAAATCCAGCTTCATTCCCCTCAAAAAAATAGAAATGAAATACCTCATATATTTGAATTACATGAGGGGTAAAATTATTGTACCAAAATCGATAATTATCTATAAGGAATAGTTTAAGGAGGATAATTTTGTGTCAAAATTGAATACTTTGTCATATTTTGTTGTGAATATATTGTTGTGCCCCTACCGTTTGGCGACGGGGGCATTAAGTTTTACCGTTGTCCGTACGTACGTCAAAAATTTTCATCAAGGATTTCTCAGCTTGTGTTTGCAGGAATGATTTGATATTTGGTATGAAGCTTTGGTATGATAAGTTGTACCGTTTCTTCCTTTTCAAGTCCATCACTCATCTACTTCCTGTTTGCCAATATATCTGTATGGCAGGGGCATCCATGTCCCATGGACACATTTTCTTCTACTTCAAAAACCATCCATCTTTGCCTTATTTTTGTTTACCAAATGTGTAAATAAAATGACAAATTCACTGAAGGCATTGAAAGATTTAATAAACACTACATATTCTCTCATGGTAGAATGTCATATTTTATGGTAAAGCAGCACTTCCAAATCAGACTTCTTGCTTCATTTGTTCCTTATTAGTCTATTTTTGCAAATAAAAAAGAAATTTTGAATTGAGATCTTATGGTCCATCCTCTTGACTAGCAGACCTCAAATGCATAGAAAGGAAAAACTGGAGCATTCTAAAAAAAAAAAAAAATAATTGGGTGATTTTCCTCCATTAAATAACAGATTACTGTCAGAATTTCTCTATTATACAGGGATGTGATATTTCCACAGAATCGCGGATTGTTTCCAAATCTGTTTTGGTAAATAATTGTCTACTTCTGATTTCTGGTTATTCCCATTTTTTCCGCCTTACTTCCTGTAACCAGATCACATCCCTGATTACAGTTCCTTATTGTCAGTAATTATTTGATTGTGAAAAATCTTGGTTTGCTTAAAAATATTCATCCAAAATCTTTATTCTAATAGAGTTCTTTCCCTTTGTACTGAAGATTTGAATTTCATTAACATGCTGTTGATTGCATAATTAACTCAAGCACAAAAAATGGTCATTAATTTTCACAATTTTGGCAGACATCTTTATTCTCTGAGGCAATAATTAGCTGCATGTTTACTATCAGAAAAATGCAGAAACTTGGTCCTAGCCAATTAGTGTAGTAATGTAATCAGGTTATGTCAGGAAGATACATTATATTAACAGATTATATCTCTATCTTGTTATGTAATGTTCCCTGCTTTATTTTTGTGAATTTTACTACACATCAGAAATATTTTCCAAGAAACACTCATTATGATCCATTATGTTTTAGTTAAGAGGAAGAATTTTTTTATGTCCCCAAGAATCAAAGATTTGGGACATATAAGTTTTGGTCTGTCTGTTTTTAACATTCGGTATATCTTTTGAATGATAAATGATAAGATTTTCATATTTTGCATATTTTCCTGATCCTGATAAAGATCTTACCATTGAAACAGGCACTACTGTTCCCCAGGTACAAATTTTTCTCTCTGTACTGTATACTCTTGGTAGTATCTCCTTTGCCTTATACTGCAATTGTGTATTCTATGTGGCCACTACGAGAATATTTGACTTCTTTACCTTGACCTTGTCATTACAATGACTGTTTTATGGGAAAAATAATAAAATTTAACATTGGGTATATATTTTGAATGGCAGGTGATGTGGCTTCCATATTTTACATCTTTATTTAAGAATTGAATGCATTATTTTGAAGTTTCATTGGGATATGAAAGGGTTGACCGAAGCACATTTTTAATGAAGCGCGGTAGTGCTTCATGTTGAAAATGTGCGCCCGGTCAACCCTTTCATTGTCCCTATGAAATTTCAAAATAATGCATTCAATTCTTATAATTACATTTTAAACCCGAAATATAAAAAACGACTTTATTTCCAGGGAAGTACATCATGTACATTTGGATTCTATTTTTTCAAATTCATTCGCAACATGAACACGTGGTCAAATGTGTTTCATGGGAATTGCAACTTCACATTGATATGCCACGTGATCGATGTTCACCTATCAAACTGACGGAATACAAATGAATATACATGAAATGTAATTATTCCTTGTAGGAAAACCTTTGGTCAGAATATTTTACCTTGTGACTTGACCTTTAAATGACAATATCTGATAAAATTTCACCTTAAATGTGAAATTATATTACTCATTTTTTATTCGATTTATCTTCTTTGCCTGACCTAATGGTCTGATGTGATATTCATTGTCATTGCACAATGACCTTTTTCCTTGATTTAAACAATAGTTGAAAAGTTAATTTTATAAATAGAAACTGATACTACGGGGCATAAGTGTTTCACAAAACACATCTTGTTTTATATCTTAAAAAATTAGGTATATTAGTACAGTCAAGCTATCCAGGTCAATCTGTGTTAAAACTTGAACAAAGGGACCAGAATATTGGAGTTGGAGCCATCAAAGTATAAATAAATTTGTAATGATTATTAAAGAGGCTTGTTTAGGGGGGGTCCCAGTATCCCATATCCCAGTAAGTCTTGACGTAAATATCCCTTTGAAAATTGAAGATATCCCATTAATTACTGAAATATCCTGTTTTCCATAGTCAAAATATCCCATATCCCGGTACATTTTGTCCCAAATATCCCATATCCCATTAACAAAAGTAGTAAATATCCCGTATCCCAATATACCCTAAACAAGCCTCATTAAAATGTATTTTGAAGCTAGAAAGCTTATTAATCCATAATTAACACCTTTAAATTTTTCTTGCTTTGTGCTAAACTATTTAGACATTTATGAAGCAGTGAAGAATTTTGATTGAGAATTTAATGGGATTTGTCTATCCAATTATCTTTAAATAGTATATTTATATTTTAATTGACAGTTACTCCAATGTGAAAATATTTATGTACATTTTTAGGTTGGGGAGGGGTAATTTTTGTCTTAATCATTCAAAAACTTATCTTAGTTAAGAATAGCACTGTTGAGGTAAAGATGACATGAAAGTGAACATGAGACACGGAAGATGCAGCCTCCAAAAAAAAGGGGGGGGGGGGTCCAATGAGGTTCCAGAAAAAAGGGGGTTCTGGCCTACTGTTTGCCTTTTTAGTTCGCCTCAACGAAGTTGAGGGGGACTATTGGAGTACCCCCGGCGTCTACGTCTACGTTTACGTCCGCAACCGCATTTGGGCATATATCTCTGCAACTATGCATGGTAGGATCATCAAACTTTGTATGCAGGTGCATCTTGGGCTATCTCACAGCCTCCAAGAAAATTGGGTCTCTCTGACCTATATTTTCCGCTTGAACGACTTACATTCAAGTTTACGTCCGAGTTCAGATCTCAGTCACTATACATGGTAGGATCATGTAACCTTGCATATGCATGCATCTCTGATGG
>MJUU01016197.1:0-44242 GCA_002080025.1 Modiolus philippinarum | reverse complement strand
GTAAATAAATAAAGAGTGTCTAAGGAAACTGATATAATGTTATTTGGAAAGTAACTTTTAATTAAATAAAGATTAAGGGGCTAATTTTTATGGGTATTATAACTCTGTAGATCAATACCCATCTTCAAAATCTGCGCCATATAAGACTGCTTTAAAGATAGTAAAGTTTTTGGCCAGGATTTTTTTTTTTTTTTTGCAGATTTATCTTAACGGCGAAAAACAGTGAAAATAAGTCCCTATACAGTTTGGAGGCAATATAATACAGATGTTTCTTAATGAATCTATGTATCTTAAGGAATTTTGAGTGAATCTCAATTTAAGAGCATTATGTTTTTTTTGGAACTTAAATGATGAAAATGAGGAAAAGTTTTTGAGTGCCTTGATCTATTTACAACAGACAGGATATTGTTACACACTTCATATAAACATGTAGGCTTTGATTTTATATTGTGAAACAATGTAGGAATGTTACCATAAAATGTATGTGGTTATATTAAGAAGAATAAAGTCAGATATTTATGATAAATTTATCTTCTCATATTCTTAATCCACAGACTGCCTTTGTTGTTAATCTTCAGAGGTCTTCATTATACCCCCACTGAAAAGTGTGGGTATATATTGATGGGATTGTCTGTCCTTCTGTTTTCCATCCATCCATCTGTTACACATGAGGGTACCCATCTCTTATTTCCTACTCCTCCTGAACCATTGAATAGATTTGAATGAAACTTAGTCTTTGCGACATTATGCAGATGTGCACCTCCTATGTCAGAATTTGATTTGATTGATATTTTGGGTTTCCAATAGAAAAACATGGACTTAGCCATTACATTACAAGTGGGTACCCATCTCTTTTCTGCTACTCCTCATGAACCCATTACATTACAAGTGGGTACCCATCTCTTTTCTGCTACTCCTCATGAACCACTGAATAGATTTTTATATAACTTAACAGTTTTTTTTTTTATATATAATGAAGGAGTGCACCTCCTATTTAAAGTTTTGATTTGATTGGTTTTCGGGATTACCCTTAGTTAAAAACATGGATTTTTCCATTACATGGCAAGTGGGTACCCATCTTTTATCAGTTACCCTTCCTGAACAACTGAATAGATTTTCATGAAACACATTCTTTGTGACATAATGTAGATGTGCACATTCTATTTCAAAATTTAATTTCATTAACTATCAAATTTGGCAGTGAGGGTATATCTGGTATATCAGTGAGTCTAGTTTTAACTCTATTGCAAACCTGGGCCTAAATTCATATTATAGTTCTGGTTCTAATCATAATGCTTCAAAAAATTTGGCCAGCTCTACCTAAGGGCACAGTATTCCCAGACTTTTATGCCAAGCCGAAATTGATTTCACAGATACCAATTTGAATAAGGTTATCAAAGTCCAATAAGAGTTTTACTTAACTACACAGCATAATATATAAAGTATACAGCTTTGGACAATAGATGGTGTATTGCACTTTGTCTTTAAGGTGTAGTACCTCAAAAGTAATTTGAATACCCAAATAATGTAACAGGCAGTACACTTTGTGTTTACCCCAGTTAAAAAAGAAATTACATTGATCTATTTCGGCAGCAGATTTCAACAATTTCAATCCTGATCCATTGTATTCTTAATTTTATTAATTCACAGTGTAGAATGATACCTCTTTTCGTAATCCTGGATGCAGGACATAATTTTATGTTTTTACGGAGTTGCTCGACTTTTAAGACAGTGTAACTTCAAAACACTCATACTTTCTATTCAATTCAAAGTTTTATTCGAATGCAACATTTATATAACGAAGGTTTTGATTGGTCAAAATCGACAGTCAATTCAACCATCTACACACCTGTGACAAAGTCGGTTTCCTGTTTAGTCTGGTTCCTAATATTGTGACAAATTGACAAGTTAAAAATAGAAAATGAAATTGATTTGTTGCATTAGAATCGAAATAACAGTACATTATTTGAATACCCGAGGGTGTGAATCTTGATTTGACGGTCAAAATATCCGTTTACAGGCTCCGCTGCACGTCGCCTATAAATTGCATTTTGACTGTCAAATCTACGATTGACGCCCTCGGGTATTCAAATAATGTACTGTTATCTCTTATCATCAACTATCAAATAACAAATCAACACAACATAAAAAGCATGCACAAACAAGACACAAAAAGACATACAACAGATACAGTGAAATATCAGTCAAGCACAAAATTACATAATAAAAAGAGCATGGTTACATTAAAACATTGAAAAAACCTACAGTAAGAAAAAAATGTAAACAATTAGCACATAATTTACATATAAAACACTGTATATTGTAGTTAAAGCACTAAAACAGTACAAAGCAAAAATTTCTATTACCTAATGAAAAAGATCAAGTGATCCCAGTACCATATTTCCTAACCTCTTAAAAAATATGTCGGGATGGATTCATAATATCCACAATGTGCAATATGTGATCAGATAGGGAAAATCCATTCCGAATTCAGAAACCTCTTACTTTATCATAAGATTTGAAATAGAGTCTGCATGTGTCCCAATGTTACACCAACTCAAAAGAGAGGTAAATATTGCACACTGCAAATAAGGAATAGTTTTAATTAGGACCCTACATTTAATCAGGGGTTTTTGCTTGGAGATAAAAATTGCTAAAGGTCCTAGAAAATCCCTGAAAACTACACTTTTTGTGTCGCCTGCTAAAAGCAGAGTGGACACATAGGGATTACTATCCGTCGTCGTCCGTTGGTTTTTGAATTCCCAACTCCTTCGAAACTGCTTGTCCAATTCCTACCAAACTTTCAGGATATGTTGTTCAATTGGTGTAGTTGTGCATCTGATAGGTAGAATCTTGATTTTACAGATTTTAGAGGTTCACAGAGCCAAAATTGCTCATTTGCGAGTCTATCTGTTTTTGAATCCACAACTCCTTCAAAACGACTAGTCTGATTCCAACAGAACTTTCAGGATAGATTGTTCACCTGATGTAGTTGTGCACCTGATACTTAGAATTTTGATTTTAAGATTTAAGAGATTCACAGAGCCAAAATTGCTCATTTGTGAGTCTGTTGGTTTTGAATCTGCAACTCCTTCAAAACTGCCAGTTCGATTCCAACAAAACTTTCAGGATTGATTGTTCACCTGATGTAGTTGTGCATCCTATACTTAGAATTTTGTTCTTGCAGATTTTAGAGGTTCACAGAGCCAAAATTGCTCATTTGTTCATCTGGTTTGTTAATCCGCAATTCCATCACAACTCTAAGTCAGATTCCAACCAAACTTGTAGGATATGTTGTTTACCTGATGTAGTTGTACATCTGATAATTCTGTTTGTTTATGTGGAACTCCTTCAAAACTGTAAAACTGTATTCCAACCAGCCTTTCAGAATACATTGATTACTTCATATAGTTGTGCACCTGATATTTTAATTACTGATTTTACAAATTTAAGAGTTTCACATAGCCAAAATAGCTCATTTGTTAATTTGGTTTTTTAATCTTCGACTCCTTCACAACTGTCTGTCAGATTCCAACAAAACTTTCAGTATGTGTTGTATATCAGATCTGGTTATGCACATTATACTTAATTTTTTTTACAGATTTTAGAGGTTTGCCGAGCCAACTTAGCTCATATGTTAAATCAGATTGTTAATCTGCAAGTCCTCAAAACTGCAATTCATATTCTAAACAAATTTGCAGAATATGTTTTCTCCAAATCTAGACATGCACATGATAAGTAAAATTTTAATTTTGCATATTTTAGAGCTTCACTGGGCCAAAAATGGCTCTTCTGTAGTGCAGGCGACACAAGTGTTCCATGGAACACCCATCAATTTTTTGGAAAAGAGCTCTGTAATTTTCTTCTGAAAATATAATTTTCTAACTAACAACAATACACGAAACTTGATTATATTACAACATTAACAGAAATGTGAACCCCAAAAAGTTAACAAAATGGTTTTCAAAATTGAGAAAATATGTCTTTGAAAGTCCTTGAAAAGTACTTGATTTTTGTCATTACAAAATGTGTATGAAAACCGTTTAAAAATTGTCTCTTAAATTTCTGGTCAATTATAACCCTCTTCCAAATTAATCGCCATAAAAGGTGTCCAGTAAGTCTACCCCGCTTCCAAAACAACCACCAACATTGGACTAAGGTTAACAGTTGACCCTATGGAAACACGCTCAAAAAGTTTTTCTTCTGAAACTGCTTAGCCATTAAGAAGCAACATAGTCACAATGGTCTTTTTCCAAAAAAAGATGTTACCCTGGTGTGTAGCTCATTTTAAATGGCACATAGTTTAACATTTAACCATTTGATGGTTATTGATGCGCATGACCACGGAGCACAACGGCACGAAATTTGTACAGAGAACTTTTTAGTTTTAAGTTTTCATTCGTTGAAATGGGTTTTTAGATCACCAATCACTTGCACCTGAACTTTGTTTTATCCCTTTTAGTGTAAAACATCGATATTTTATCCTTTTACACAGTATTTTAACTGTTTTTATTGACTTTTAAATTTGCATTTTTTTCGAAAATCCAACATGGCGGCCATAAGGGGACGACCATTTGATTCTGAGGGGGGGGGGCCTGGCAAATTTTGTCGAGTCAGATTATTTATTTTCAACATTTTGCGGGTCAGAAAATTTATTTTTCGCCGGTCCGCGGCGAGATTATTTATTTTCTATATACTGTATTAAAGAATCTGGGGCCAGATTATTTATTTTTTTTATTTTCTGGGTGGATGAGGCCAGATTATTTATTTTCATGTTTTTCAAGGCCAGAATATTTATTTACAAAATCTGCCAGGCCCCCCCCCTCAGAATCAAATGGTCGTCCCCTAAATGGTCGAGGCTAGAATCTTTAGGTTCTGTCTCTCCCTATATAGTTATGAACAATAACATCAGTATGGATATACAGGTACAAAATTCCAAGCGTATGACCCGTAGTAATTCCTTATACAAAGACTTTGAGTTGAATCGGGATAGAGCTATGCAAAAAAAAAGATGCAGCCTGTAGTAAACCTCACGTTGAGCATACAATGAAAATGGGTGATAACTTTGTTATAAATTTTAAGTACATCTCTGCCTATGAACTTGCTAAAAACTTTATTAAAACTATATCAGTCTGAAATCCGGTGGTATTTAAACAATAGAAAATGAACTCTCGTTGAGAAAAGATAAAAATGTCGATTGCAATGTTTAACTCGTTACTAAGACCCGATAAAAGTTACTTATAACATGAAAATTTATATTCTGTTATGTGCATGTGACGTATCTTAATATTGACAAATGACAATTGAAAAATATATATATGTTTTATGCACGATGTTTAGGGAAAATGAGTTTTTCGGTAATATATGGGGTTCCAAAGAGATTTGGATCTAGGCGTTTCTTTATCACAAAAATTTTCAGAAAAAATTATACATTGGCATTAAATATTTATCGTTTCATTTGCAAATTTTGGACTGGGTACACGCAGTGGTTTCGACGAAATATAGTAAATAAAAAGACCATTTCTTCCTCGCAACTGTCCAGTTTTAAATAAACAAAATCGATTATTACTCACTAAGCACGTGGGGTCTTTGAATGGACTTCAACTGAAGGCACGCCTTTTTCTTTGATTGAACCAATGAAATCTAATGTTGATGATCACCCTTTGACATTTTGGGTATAAAAGATATAATTTTGCCTAGCAACATAGAATGCGTTTTGGATCTCGTCGTTGCTTATGCAAGAATAGTAACTAAATTGACCTATAAAAACAGTACGTTAAAAATCTATCTGTACATATAATCTTGTCTGGGTACATGCATTTTAACGCCCGATAGCAATTGATTTTGACCAGTCTGTCCATTGAATATTTTCATCATGATAGTGAATTATGAAAGGAATTCGAATATTACCTCTTCTTGGAGGCAAGTTTAATCACTTTTCAACTACAAAGTAAAGATGTAGGAATTGAATGACGTTTTCACTAAACATTGAATTTGTTTATTTCTTTTGAAATCTTGACATTTTGTCGATTGTTTATTTTCGTCGCCATGCTCTTAAATTTGTTCCGAAGACTATATGAACACAGAAGGAAGATAATTTTATACCACTAGATTTCCCGCTGGTATACCATTCGAAGGAGATAACACTATTTTTTTTATGTTCGATATGTCAACTTGAGTCGGGAATGGATACAGTTCAATGTGGGGAGTGTTCATTGTGGCTACACTTTAAATGTGCAGGAATCTCTACACAATCTTTAAATAGAATAAATGAACTGGATTTTGTTTGCATACTTTGCTCTGATAACTTGTTGTATAGAACACAAAATAGTAATGAGGATAACACTTCTTCAGGCATGTTACAATCTAATGAAGTTATACTAGACACTGGTTCTATGATTCATGATAACGATGAAACATTATGCACAAGGCACAGTGGCACAAGGACAGCTCCCAATTAACAGAAATTAGTACGGTTTCTGAAAACAAAAGTCTACCTTATTGCGATAACAGTAGTAATCAAACTCAAAATCATACTGATGAAGGTGTAAAAGTAGATAAATCTGATAAACGATCAAAACGACCAACACAGAAGACTTCTGTGAATAAAAGCAAAACAAGACTTGGGTATTGATAAATCATACGTCTTGAAACTTGAATATGAGATAAACCAACTTAAAGAAATGGTAGAACTGCAATCCAAAATTATTAATCAAACAACTGGTAATAATAATGGAATGAGTAACAATAACATAAATAATTTATTTAAACAAAATGAAGTTTATGGAAATCAAAATATTGAGAGCCAAATATTGGAACAACGCATGAAGACTCTAGAATTTCAAGTTATGCAAAATATGACAATGAATTCAATCTTGGCGAGCCAGCAAACACAACTTGCAATGCAACAGCAGAGAAACTCTCACTTGCATTTATCACAATTCAATTCAAAAAGTTTGCCATTTTTTACTGGTCCAAGATATGTGCCACCGCCCCCAGGATATACTTTAGGAGTCCCGAGAGCTCCAACATTTGTTGCCATGCGTGCAACTGCACCTGTTGGGCATCCACAGCAAATATTTCAAAATCCGGTACTAAATGCAGGGCAAAATTATAAGCCACAGTGCAATCTGCAAACTGTACAACCACCATTCAATCTGCAAACTGTACAACCACCGTTTAATCTGCAAACTGCACAACGCCCGGTTTATCAAACTCAACCTTATAGTCAACCGTCATCGTTGCATATACAATCAAAGCGATCTACGACAATAAAACAAAATAAACCGCAACGTTCGTTTCAAAATCAGGAAAATGTGTCTGCAAGAGTCAATCATATTAATACTCAACAGAAAGATTCTCACAACCCTAGCAATTGTTTGCCGTTGAACATGGGTAGCCACAATCCGTCGAAACAATACTCCGTCTCAAACTACAAAAATACAGATCAAATCAAAGATAGAGACAGTATAGCCACTCCATGTTACCAATCACCAGCAGATATAGCGAATGTACATCAGAATTTTTTAGGGGAAAACAGCCTCAAGAAGCCACCAAATATAGTTTAAAAACTATCAACTTAGTTACATGCAATATAGAAGGAAAGGGAAATTTTAACTTAATTTTAACTTAATTTTGTGGAGGAACTTAAACTCGAATACCACTCATGTAGTGAACCAACTTTTTATCATCATGCTGGTGACCACAAATCACAGATTGATTACATTCTTTATACTGCTAAAGATGAACTTTTCTCGAATTATACTGTACACGAACAACAACCGCAGAATATTTCGGCTCATGTTCCAGTTTCTGTGAAATTAACAATACAAGGTCACGAAAATCCTACCGTAGACCGAGTCAAACAAACTAAGTTGATATTAACCAAGAAAGCACATTGGAACAGCATTGATAAAGATAGATTTTGTGACTTTATAGACCAAAATTTACAAAACTTTGATCAAAGTGAATCATCTGCTGGGGACGATATTGATTACCTCTGTAATACGTTAAATCAAGCCAGTGCTATTGCCGTACCACAAAAGACTCTAAAACTTCAAGGACCGAAAAGACGATATTCAACCAAGGCATTAGAACTTTTGAAAGTAGCAAAAGAAAAATTTCATATATAGAAAATACACGGAAAATCAGAAAAATCAACTCAAAATTGACAAGATAGTAGCTCAGAGAGCATTCCGTAAGCAATTGAGACATGAACGCCAATTTATATCAGGATATCATGCAGAACACAAATTCAACAAATTTTTACAAGCTGATTAACCGAAATCGACAATCAAGGAGTAGTGCGTCTTGTCTAATAGTTAATGGAAAAAGTCTTTTTTCAACAGATGAACAAACTGGAGCTTTTGCGAAATATTTTGAAGATTTAGCTTTACCAAAAGATGATCCTGAATTTGACTCAACTTATNAACTAAATATTGAAGATACAACGGATAATGTATTTGAATTCTCTTTGGATGATATTTACAAAGCTATCAATGGCTTAAATACTGGAAAAGCAGCGGATGAGTCAGGACTTAGTGCCGAACATTTTAAGAACTCGCCACATTCAGTAACATTATTCCTACGTAATTTATTTAACAAAATCTTCAGGAATAGGGAGGTTCCGAGTGATCTCAAATCTGGCCTTTTAACACCTGTACCAAAACCAGGAAAAGACACAAAAGATATGGATAATTATAGAGGGATTACGGTTACTTCAACAATCTCTAAAATCCTAGAGGCTTGTCTCCTTACCATTTTAAATGACAATTTCAAACAATCATCAATGCAATTTGGATTTACCCGTAATGAATCAATGTTAAATGCCGCCTTCCTTATCAGTGAAGCTAGAGCCGAATCAAAAAGTAATACGTCAGATGCTCTATTTTTAATGACAGTCGATAGTAGAAAAGCTTTCGATGTAGTCGATCATACCATTCTTTTGAGTAAAATATTTAGCTGTCAACAGAACTTATCAATCTGGTCAGTTATAGAAGATTATTATCGTGGATTAACATCAAGAGTTAAATGGAAAGGAAATGTTAGTAACAGTTTTAGTGTTAAACAAGGCGTTCGCCAAGGTGGCATACTCTCACCATTTTTATACAAACTGTACGTCAATGATCTACTATCAAACTTACAGCAAAACAGTATTGGGTTAAAACTTGGTACAACTTATATTGGATGTCCTACGTGTGCAGATGATGTTGCATTTTTAAGTAATAGTCCAAAAGAACTGCAAGAAATGATTTCTGTTACAAAATGGTTTGCAGATAAGAACAGATTCACCATTCAACCTTCTAAAACTAAAGCAGTAGTAATTAACAACAAAAAGAATTTGGAGAAGTCAACACTTGAATGGCACTTGGGGGATCACACCATTCGACCTTCAAGAGAAACAACACATCTGGGAATTATCAGATCTGAATTAAAAGAAAATTTGCTTAATATTGAATCAAGACTAAGTTTGGCTAGAAGAACTTTATACTCTCTTATTGGAGTAGGAGTACACGGTACTAATGGGCTTAACCCTACAGTTTCATTCAAAATATACCAATGCTATGTACTTCCGAGATTATTATATGGACTTGAAATTTTACCATTGACACAGACACAGATGGACACTTTTCAATCATTACCGCTTAGAACTGCTAACTGTGCAACTTTGCTGTTATTAGGTGCATTACCTTTGATAGGAGAGATCCATAAGAGACAGTTATCGTTCTTATACAACATTTTGACAACTCAAAATCCAACTATTTTGAATACTGTCGTTCGCCAAATTAATGTTAATATGGACAATCCGCTTAGTTTTTTTCATAAAATTGCCGAAACACTGGAATTCTATGATTTACCCACCATAGAGAAATTGAAGTCCGCACCATTTGGAAAAGAGGAATGGAAACGAATGGTTAAAATTACTATATTTTCCTATTGGACAAAACGCCTACTTCAGGAGTCAGCCGAAAAATCTTCATTAGTATTATTATGTAAAAACAATCTTGGAATTGGCCGTCCTCATGATATATGGAAATTTTTGAAATGTACTGTTTCTGATGTAATGAAAGGATCTATTCGAGCCAGACTGGCAACTGGTACATATCGTTTAGAAATTTATTCACATAAATACTCAAACGGCAGAGAACCAAAAACCTGTAAATGTTGTTACAGTGCTGATGAAACAGAATGCCATTTCTTATTAGAATGCCACTGTCTATACAACCAAAGAAAAGATCTTTTCCAAGAACTGAAGAGTCTCATTATATCATTGATTGGGAAAACAGGGTGGAATTCATATTTTAATAGTAAATCAGCTATAGTACAGTTGCTTATTGATAGCTCGTATTTTTCCCATATTTTTGGGAAGGACTCTGAAATTGGTACGATTCATAGAATATGTACTGACATATGTTACAGATTACATACACAAAGAATGTGGATTTTAAGTACGAACTGATAGTGTAAATACATGGTATATGACAGTCTAATTTTCACTGTATATATACACTGGGGAGACACAGACCCTTATGATTTTAGTATCTGCATTAGTATTTTAGATTTTAAGTGAGGGTGTATATAGTGACTTTTATTAAATATTGTACTTCACTGGATAATCCATTGGAGGTGTTCCATAATTAGAAGGAATTACAATCAAAAGAAGATGGCTTTCAGAAAGGAACTTAGTTTAAGAAAACACATTCAATGATCTTTTGCTCAGTGCAATTAGAACCTATTTTTTTTTATCTATGCGACAAGTCTACAGCATTTTAGATTGCCACCAGTGGGGAACAAAGTTACATTGGACCCTATAGGCCTTTTCAGAAAATCATTTGGTCCGCTCCTTGGTTTCGGCATTTAAATACAATGAAACAGTTCCGGTCATCAACCGAACACGACAACTGTTGCTTATCCTGAACACAGATCATAACACTGTTCATATTTAGATTACTAGGTTATTGTTTACACTTGACACTGCACTATTTTTTTTAGAATTAAAATGTTTTAAGGAGTGATAACAGGAAGAGAAGACTGTTTGTATTTCCATTTAAATGTATAAGTTTATCAATGTTTGGTATTGTTCCGTTTTGAAGTTTTTTCATAAAGACTCGTTCGTAATACAAAAGAAAAAGGTCTGCAATTAGAGGTGCACAATTTGTACCCATGGGAATACCTATGACCTGTTTATAAATAGTGTTCCCAAAACGAACAAAAATATTGTCCAGCAAAAGATTGAGTGCATCAATCATATCATCACATGTCCAGGAGCAATGATTATTGTAGGGAATATTAGAGAAAAATCCTTGCTTTTTGTTAGAGCAAGTGAACTGCAGACCAGAAAATTTAAAAGACCATTTAATAAGTTTGGATTTAATCAAATCATAACTGTCGATAAATGAGACTGGTCTTTGAATTAATTATAGTTTATCTAAAACTTCAATAGAGAATTTTTTACACTCCAAAAGTAATTAACGCCAGAGATTTGATAAGTTTTTTCACAGTATTTAATAACCAACTCCTTTGTACAAGTAAGAGAACTAGTTAAATGGGTTGATAAATTAGTAGTAGAACACTTACTAGATGCAGAAATAAAACGATGTTTAAAGGAATTTGTAAGATCAAGAAGAGAATGCGAACCGTCTTGGATTAAAAAAACTACAGACAGCCTATCAAACATTTCTCAGTGTGCTTCTTTTGACATCATGGGAATTTCTTCTCCAAAATTACGCCATGGCAGGTCTTATTAGAAAAAAGGTTAGTCACAATGGTTCTTTGATGATCTCTTGTGAAAAATGTATCCTCCAGGTCTGAACCTGATCCAAGATGGCCCCAGGAGGGAACATAGTTACACATTGGACCTTATGGACAAAACGTTCAAAAGTTTTTAAACTACTTATCCAATTAGAACCAAACTGGTACTGAGATGGTTCCTTCCAAAAATATATCTGGCGGTTTCATTCATCATTCAAGATTGCAGTCAGCGGGAACATAGTTTAACATTAGACCCCAAAAAATATAATGAATTTAGTCTCTGAAACCAACCAAACTTTATCATAAAGGACTCTTACAAAATTTTTGTCTGGAAGGTCTGCATTCAACCGAAGGGAATATTGTTTCACATTGGACCATTTTGGTATTTCTAATCATCTCTGTCAGTCGTGGCCCGGGTGAGCAATACAGTTTCTTGAGAGCCTCTTTTTTATCTTTGCATTTGATTGAAGATTTCTGCGGGTGGTGAACTCTTCAAATATCTTTCTAAAACTACTGCGCTAATTGGAACCAAACTTGGCCACAACAGTCCTTGGATGATTCCAAAAAAAGTTGTTTTTCAGGTCAGCATCTTATCAAAAGGTGACCGTCAGCTGGAAAAGGAGTTTAACTTAGGTCCTGAGGAAAAAGCATCTAGAGATCTTCTCCTTTGAAAGTGCTTGATTATGACCAAACATGGCCTCAGCTGTCCTTGAGTGCCCCTCACCCCATCCCAAAGAAAAAAATGTCTTTTCTGGTGCCCAACTTACCCGAGATGGCCGCCATGCAGCCAAGAATATGGTTCAAAATTGGACCAAATGGTCAAACGTATTTGATGACCTTCTCCTGGAAAACTATTGAAACTATTGGAACCAACTTAGCAATTATAGTCCTTGATGTGGTTGCTTCTGAAAAATTATTTTTCGGTAACATACTTGGCGGCTTCAAGATGAAGAACAACAATAAAAACATTGTTCCATTGCTTGTATAGCATGTATGTGTAAAGACTTTGTCTCATGTGCATTTTCTCATTTTTTATCGTTTAAAAACGCAAACTAGTTTGTATCTTTATATACTTTACATCTAATCACCTCTACCATTTTAAGTAACACGGGATAATGTTTTTTTCCGGGTTCTGGATAATGTATCCGTAAATTCTCCGCCATTGTTCATCCACCATATCGTCAGATTGTCTTACTTCCAATACTCTTCTTGTTTTTGATAAATTGTGCTTGAGTAAATTACGTTTACTGCTCTATTACATGTTTGTTAAAACATGATTATCACCAAATATAGGGCGAATAGGTATTATGGCGAACGGACCCAGGGCGAACGGGTATCAGGGCGAACAGGTAATAGGGCGAACGTGAATCAGGGCGAACGGACCCGGGTTCTTATTTTTCAGGGTCGCATCTCTTCTAAGACTGACCTCCAGCAAGACAAAGTTTAACGTTAAAGCCTCTGAGAAAACACATTTAGAAATTTTTTTCCTGAAACCAACGAGTTATTTAAAAACAAACTTTACAATAACAGTTCTTTGGTGGTCTCTTACAAACAAGTTGTTTTTCAGGTTTACACCTTACCTTGGGCCACGATGACTGCCGGGGGGGGGGCATAATTTAAAATTGGACCTTTATGAGAAAAGTTTCAAAGATCTTCACTTCTGAAATTACCAGCCAATTTGAAACATACTTGGTCACAGTATTCCTTGGACGACCTAGGCTACCCTACAAAAACTTAGTATTGTTTTTTTCAGTTTCGAACCGTATCTAAGATGGCCGCCAGCGGGGAAAACATTTTACCATTAAACCCTTCTCTAAAACCATGGGGCAAATTCGACCTAACAAGTTATTTAACTTTTGACCCTGAAATCATAGAGAGTCTATCAGTAGTTTTAGGTCAGTATATATATAGAGGAAAGCCAAAATGACAAGATGCCCTTTTATTGGTTTAGTTTTACACATTCAACCTATATTGACTTATATAAGTCTATATGTATTATAACCTTTGTCATGAATGGTACCTTCCAATTTAAAAGTTATTTGGACACCCAAAACTTAAAATAATTTGGACACTATGACCTAAATTTTGTGCAAATTTGATTTTGGTAGTATTGGGTATTGGTTTGTTTTTGCGACATCCATGGCGTGTCTTGGTCACATTTTCTATTTATGAACAGATCATAAAGATGGGCGAACTATAATTTTGCATTTCTTTTTCCAGTATAATCTTTAAAACTTCTATGATTGAAATCACATTTTGTTGAAAAGATCTATTTCAAATATCACGATTTCATATACATCCAATGACAAACCGGTGATTTTTATTTCCTTACTGTGCACTTCCCGTATTCTACATATTCTAAATACCAAAATAGTCGATTTTGAACAAAAATTTGACTTTTTTTGTTATTGTAATATTTTATTGCCAAAAAGTGACAAAAGGATTGGACAACAAGTTGCCACAACTTATTTAAAGTCCTCTCCTTACATAGATATATTGTACATATAACAGCAAGGCACTTTATATAAATATTGTTACAATATATAAAGAGAAACAACAAAACACAAGCAAAAAGGGTGATACTTCTTATTAATTTACAGTACTATACCATTTAATTAAAACCGCTTAGTTTGACGAATATATGTGCGAACGTACTTGAAAATTTTTGAGTTTAAATTATCATTGTAGTCGTCGTTTCCGAGCAGCAATGTTTCTATATTGAAGTCATTTGGATTTAAACTGCCAACCAATAATATTCTTTCGTTTTGGTAGAGAGGACATTCGAAAAACTTTTTTAATTACTTTGCACTTCTAAAATTACAACTCACGACTGTACTGTTGCATGTTAATAAATAAATGAGACTTTTATACGACATTTAGTCTGACTGATCATTATCATGGCTGAAGGGACTTCGGATTTTACGACAGGAACCATGCAGATGTCGCCAAAAAGTATGACTTGGTTCTACTCCTGTTTTCTGGATTTTGCACCGTTTGTATTAAATATTCATTTATTGTGTTGCCTGTGTTCACGCAGTGGCGACATATAGGAATCACTATCTGTCGTCTTGCAGCGGCGACGTCGTCGGCGGCGTTGGTGTCACAAAATGTTGTGTCACATTTTCTCAGGAACCGTGTGTTGGAGTCTTCTACAATTTGGCATGGAGAGTCAGTATAGGGCCCTATACCGTGTAATCAGCACACACCCACTTATTGTTTGACGGAACTTAGAATATTGTTTGCGTCTTGAATTTCTGTCACATTTCTCCCAGGAACCATATATCCCAGCCTTCTGTAATTCAGTGTCGAGTATCAGTATGGTTAGCTCAAGGACGTCTTATTATATGTCCTTGGTTACATATACCGTGTAACAGAGTTTGTGATCTCTTACATTCTCGCTTCCTGTTTGACGTAACATAGAATATTCTCGCCGATCGTAGTTACAAAAAAGTTTCTATCACATTTTTTTCAGAAACCATGTATCGTAGCCTTCTACTATTTGACGTGGAGTATAAGTATGGAAACCTTTACAGTGTAAGAGAGTTTAGTATCTCTCGCACGCCCACTTCCTGTTTGAAGGAACATAGAATATTTTTTACCGATCCGCGGGTGACCACAAAAAATTTCTGTCACTTTTTTATCAGGAACCAAGTATCCGAGCCTTCTGTAATTTGGAATGGAGTATCAGTATGGGGACCTTATACCTTGTAAGAGAGTTAAGAATCTCTCGTATGCCCGCTTCCTGTTTGACAGATTTTAGAATAGTTCTGCGCAGGCGACACATGTCTTCCCTGGAAGACTTACTACTAAGTTGTTATTTATTAATTTTTGTACAGTTATTTCGTTATCAATGTATATTGTACAATGGTCAAAATTTACATCAAAATGGGCCAAATAGCTAGGCCAAAGTTAAAATACAAAATGGACAAAATATACAAAATAAACTAAAAAACTGAACTAGAGGCTCTCAAGAGCCTGTAGCTCACCTAGTCCAAGGCTGGCATGGCCAGTATAAATAACCCCAATGAAAGTGTCCCCATTTTCTAGTATGATAATAGACCTCAATATAACATGGGCCAGTGAGTCAGAGGAGATGATTTTTGTACGCATTTATTAGGATCCTTTGTAAAAATATGCTACCTGTCGGTGGCCTTCCTGGATTTAATGAGGACTTACGTTACTGGACACGATTTTCAATGTGGACCATCAAAGAATCACTGTGACCAAATTTGGTTCCCACAGGAAAGGTAGTTTCAGAGGAGAAAAAACTTTGAATGTGTTTTCCAATAGGGTCGCATGTTAAACTGAGTTACCTGCTGGTTGCCATCTTGGATATGTTGCGGACTTGCAGGACACATTTTTCTTGAAATGCAGACTTGTCATGCATATTTTTTAAAAGAGGACCGCCAAAGGATTATCATGACCAAGTTTGATTCATATAAACCAAGTCGTTTCAGAGGGGAAGATGTTTGAATGTGTTTTCCTAGGAGGCCAATGTTAAACTATGCTCCCCGCTGGCGGCCATCTTGGATCTGAAGTGAATTTGCCGAACACATTTTTCATTTTTAGGTAACTAACTAAGGACAGTTATGACCAAGTATGGTTCAATTGGCAAAGTAGTATCAGGGGAGACGATCTGTTTATGTTTTTTCAAAGGGGCAAATGTTATACTATTTTCCCCGCTTTCAGCCATCTTGTATCTGATGGTGACTTGCCAGACACGTTTTTCAAAAGGGACCAAGAAAGGACAGTTGTGACCAAGTATGGTTCAAATTGGCTAAGTAGTCTCACAGGCAAAGATATTTGAATGTGTTTTCCCCATAGGGTCTGATGTCGAAGTTAGATCCCCGCTGGCGGCCATCTTGAATGGGGTTAGCAACTTCTATCATAAAGTTAACATTGACATACTGAACATTTTTGCAATAAGTCTTATCCTCTATCTCAAATCCTTTTTGAAATAAAAGGCAAAATGTATAAACTTACAAAAGACTTTGACCGATAAAGGACAATAATTCATTTATCTGCATATAGGTATTCAGATTTTCTTCAAAATTTCTAAGTGGGTAGATCTTGAAAGGTTCAACATTTTTGCAATAAAAGTTGTAATAGAATTTTTTATATCTGAAACGTTTTTTTTAGCTCTTTGCCAAAATTTGCAATTTACCTCAATGTTCCATTTTTAGTAACGACAGCCATGTTGTAAGGCCCACAAACTCCTCGGACACAGTTTTGAATCTAGTTACTCTGGTTCTTAAAATTGGCCAGTTGGTTTCAAAGGATAAGATTTTTTAAAAAGTTGACGACGGACGGATGAACACCGACGGACGCCAAATGATCGAGTCATTAGGCCAGGTGAGCTAAAAATAACAAACGAGAGGAAAGAAATAGAAAAAAAGTGTCAAGGACACAACGACCCAAAGGGGAGTAATTAAAACCCAAAGCCACCATAAAATCTGCAATGAAGGGTGAGGAAACCCAACGGCAGATCGGAGTTGGTCCCTAAATAAAGGGTAATCAAGTTCAGCGAAATAAACACCATCCTAGACTCCCTGACTTAGGCGGGGTTAAACTAGTTTTATAAGGCCCAAGCCTTCCACCTAGCCAATGTGATAAATAAAAAAAAACAATATTTACTAAGCAACAGGACTGATTCAATTGTGAAAAATGAAAATGAAAGACAAAGACATAAAATCACAAAATACTACCGCATCAGTTAACTGCCGTACCAGCTCCAGACCCATAACCAACTGACAAAAAAAAATCATGTACCCCGGCTTAGTATACAGCTTCCATCAATATCCCTTCCAATGAGGGAATTAGCATTATGATTTAATGCATATACAAGAATGCAAACCCGTGCCCATGCAATAGTGATTTTTAGAATTTTAGAATGTGTTTAGTTAAGATGTTAAAGTCTAGCTCAAAAGTCCGGCCTTATGGCGTTAAATAATGGTACAAACGGTTGAAAAACCCCAAAAATACTTCATTTTCAATTCTAGTGATAAGTTTAGACCTTGACATGTTCTTTTTGCTACTACGTTTTAAATCGACTACATCGAATACACTGCAATAATGTGTCCTTGTAAGCTAAGTGTTTTTGATGATAAAAGATGATTAAAAATAATAAACCAGCTGTTTACCAAAAAAAGAAAAGAAAAATCACAGAAAAATATCAATCTTGCCTTTTCAACTATATTGCCATGTTAATTACTGTTCATAAATATTATGTATCAAATATTAACAGATGGCAAAATCAAGATTACTTCAAAAGTTGTAACAATAAAGGTAATTTTGATATTTGATTATTTTTAATTAATAAAAATACAGCCCTTTGTAATAATTGAACTACGTGTATATCTAATTACGATCTTTCATCTGATTGAATAGGGATGATATATTACTATAAAAAATAAAGTTTTCCTGGTTTGATTGAATAATCCATTCCACTAAACTTGGTGAATGGCAAAATACGTTCGAACAACAACAAATTATTATTATAGTCTGAATCAAGTACAACATATTCTACTTAATATATGGCTATATAGATATGAATGTTTGCCGTTTTTTAACAAGTGTCAATCAAGAGCGATTGTTTGCAGGATCTGTTGTCCTGCGTCTGGCTTTAGCATTGATAATGGTAACTTCCCTCGTATCTCGGTTGCTAAATATATGTATTCTTATTCTTCTGGCCATTCAATTGACAATTTCAAATATGCAGACATAGAAATTAGAAGAAAAGAAAATCAAGCATACGGACTAACGAGAATCCGCATATTTAGAAGAATCTTAATACAAAACATGGAGATATAAAACAGTAATTGCTCTTTTTTTGTTTTTTTTTTTGTTTTTGGCTTTTTCTTTTTTTTTCTTTTGTTTTTGTTTTGTTTTGTTTATTTGTTTTTGTTAGTTTGTTTGTTATTTATTAATACATGTATTCACCAGCGTTTTTTCCTGTGGACAACTTGTAAGTAACATACAGGAAATTGTCTCCCCTATAAATTTGTTAAATAAAAAAGATGTGTGATGAAACAATCACGGTAAAAAAAATCAAATTTCTAATATTTGTGATATTTTTTTAAATTTCACACACTATGTATCTTATGATACAACAATCGTTCTGAGAAATATACAATTGTCGTTGATTAATTCATAAAACATTGTTTTAAATACAATAGTTTCTACAACGAAAACTAAGATGATTATGAAATTTCTCACATCGAGTTAAATAAATTTTGCAAATGTTTGAAAACGAGCCTTGCCGAGTTTTTAAACATTTGAAAATTTATTTAACAAGATGTGAGAAATTTCATAATTAACGCGTTTAAGTTGTAGAAAATGTTTCTCTAATCATATGACATAATGTAAAACACCGAGGTTATGTTCCGAATAGATTCGGAGGGAAATTTCACGCGAGTTGTTCTCTCACTACATACATGTAGAGACGAGAAATATTTTTATCACACCGGTCAGGCGTTGGATAAATTTGCAAGAAATTAGAGAAAACCAGCTCTATCTGATGGTCAAAACTGTAAGATAGTAAAGAAAAAAATCTAGCCACCCTCAAACGGCATGGGTGGAAACAAAATTTTGGAGTATCATTAATATATAATTATGCATCGTATAACCATATTAAATTGATTTCTGCATATGGCCTTTTTCAGGATCTACTTTTTTCAAGTTTTTAAGTAGGGAGAAAATGGACTTTTCATTATATTTTTAGCTCGCGAGTGTGAAATAAATATATGGGGCAATTAAAGGGGTATGTATTACTTTAAATATTTTCACTTCGTTAAATTTCAAGATTTTCGGACACGTGTTAATTAGTAGTTCAGGTGTAATATAAGGTTGGTTACTATTTGGTATTCTTTTAGAGAGATTTGTTGACAGTTTCCTTTTTATACAAAGTTGATTCCTGAAAGAAACCTCAGAAAAGAAAGCAAGATCTGATCTGATTTGTCAGAAAAAAAAATTTCTGTCTCTCGTTTATGGGTAAAGATGGGTGTGTCATTAAGCATCGTCCCTTGGTGCCATTTGCAGTTATGTTACCCATACTGCTAACATGTCTGCACTTGGCACAAGGATGGCCACCCTTTCTTGAAGCCCTCTTTAATAACTATTAACTTGTTAATCTATTTATAATTCAGGCAAAGTCTGGGTGAGCCATTAAGCACTGTCCCTCGGTGCCTTTTGGACGAGTTACCTCTTACTGCTATCTCGCCTGCATTAGGCACGAGGATGGCAACCTAGGCTTGCAGCCTACATTACGCTTACTTAATGTATATAATCGAAAATATTTTTATAAGTCAATAAGGAAGACAGTAAAAATATTAGACATGTTAATAATTATCATCGTAATATTAATAAATGCATATTTATCAATTTGCAGAAACCTCGCCATGATTGCACTTGAGTGCATTAGTCATTACAATTTGTTGATTTTTACACATGAGCATGTATATATTGTCATGTTGAATTGTATTCTGTTTTACTTTGCTTGTTTGTATGTGTTTTTGTATCATGCCCCTCGATGGCCCATTTTAATGGACAATAAAACATTCTTCTTCTTCTTCATAGGAGATAAAAATCGATCGTGTTTGAAGTTTTATTCTGGAAAAACACTTCAAAGGGCGGACATAAAAAATTGCATATGGATTAATAGGGATACTGGCAATCCTCGTACGAATTTTGGTGAAAATCTAAAGATGGCCTTTTTGGGGATCCACTTTGAAAGACAGACACCAACTTTATCTTTTATGCCGATTTGTGCATCGTATACTGCATCTATACGTTCACCTGCGACAATCTACATTGTTTTCATACAAATTCAAAATAAAGGAATGAAAAATATTAGTATTTTTTCATTGGAAATAACTGTTATAATTATGCATCTATGGTAAACAATCCAAAAAGTAACATTTCTACCTCATTAAACGAGAGCTCAATTTCTATTGTTGTATTTCAACCACTTCCCCGCCTGACATAATACCGATGTTACTTAAAGTATTGAGATCAAGATTGGCGTTTTCTGTTGCATAACGTTGTTTTACTCTGTATCTAGTGACATATCTTTTCATAAATGTAAAAAAGCGGAGAGCAGGAAACGCATACACTGGCTGAAAATGCCACCATCTGCCAGGGAACTACAATAAGACAAAAGACGAGGTACCAGCACTAGCAAAAGACAGCGGTAGGGTAAAACCGGCTTATGGGTACCTAATCCTCCCCTTATCTGTCCGCTTAAAAGGAGGTCTCCGGTTTTATCCATTTAAAAGAATTATGATTTTTTGCCCATGGACCCCCTTATTTTTTTCCATAATATAAATTCATACATCCTTATGAGCATTCTGTAAAAATTTTATTCAATTCTATTTATTCTGTCACATTCATTCATGGTCAAACTTTTGTTAATGTTAATCCTATGAAAAAATCAGAGGAGTTCAGTTTCCCGCCAAATTTTCAATCACATATATCTCAAAAATGAGATCATCAACCTGTCAATTTTTTTTCACTTAAATTACTTCGTATTTAATTTTCTAACAAATATTCAGCAACATCGACTTGCAACCTGGAAACACATATTTAAGGTAATATGGTTGTTTAAGGCAGCAATGAAAAATATTTGAACATTTCTGCATATTTTTTACTGTTCTACTAAGGGGAGATAAAATAATAGAAAAAAATCGCAATTTATTAATAAATCAGTTCCGATGACCCCAAATTTGTTGCAAATCGAAGTATATTAGCTAAAAGTTACCAAAATTAAAAAAATCTATCTAACGTAACTAAAATAGATTAAAATTTGTTTAAATTCGCTAACTTTCCCTATTATTTCAACCAAAGCAGCTGATTCTTACATGCCAGATTTCAAACTTATATTGCCGGGTTATCTTGTTTTATTTTTATTTTATTTTTTACACAAACGACGAAAGGATATTAAGTTAATACACATGGTTCTCTGTAATTCTCTACAAATACACGTTAGAAGATACCAATGGAACAACGCTTTTATTGTTGTTCTTCATCTTGAAGTCATGACTAGGCCTTCAACAATGAGTTTGCTCAAGCCTTTTACTTTTTGTATGCAGCAATTATGAAGTTTAAGTTATGAAAATGAGACTTGTTTAGGGTATATTGGGATACGGGATGTTTACCACATTTGTTAATGGGATGTCGGATATTTGAGACAAAAAGTATTGGGATGTGGGATATTTTGACTATGGAAAACGGGATATTTCGATAATTAATGGAATATCTTCAATTTTCGAATATATATTTTGGTCCAGACTTACTGGGATATGGGATATTGGGACACCCTTAAACAAGTCTCGAAAATATCAGGAAAATCTATCTAGCTGATTTTTGACGCCCATACCACCTTAAAAATTTTATCATTCTTTCGACTTGGCATAGGGACTTTGGAATGAACGTTTAAAATGATATCAGACTAAGCATGCGTGCTTTGAAATAAATTGTCTTTCGCCTAGTTTTATTGACTAGATAAAATAAACTTTATCTTCGTGTATACTTGTAGTAAATAATATTATGTAGTTTTTGAATACATAGACATTAAATTATCTCAAACTGTACTTTAAAAGTACACTTTCAGACCTAGTTTTTATTATCTTTAAAACGGTGTGCTGTTTAAGTAGAGTCCCAGAATTTTACAGAGTAGTTGTTAAATTGGACCCCTGTTTGTTTAGAACGTCAATATCTCATTGTATGCTGGAGTAGGTTTATTGGATAAGTTGCCAACTGACGGTGGATGATTTGATTAAATATTTCTAGTCTGGTTTGAATACATCTTTAAATTGTTGTAATATTGGCCATGCAGACGTAGCTTGTATCGCTCACCTGACAATATCTAAATAGCAGGTTTTTCACATATGATCCAATGTTAAACTATGTTCTGCGCTGGCGGTTATGTTTCTTGTCGTATCAGAATCTTTGTTAAGGACTTCCCCTGCATCACCCAGTACAGTTTAGTTAAATGATTATGAAAATGTTGTTTTCACATATTAAATTTTTCCAATATTAAACTATGTCCTATACCGGTGGCCATCATGTTTTTTCTTGTCATATCCGAAGGAAATGATCAATTATTGTAAAGAACATACCATACAAAATTGAATTTGCTTTCATGGGGTTTCACAGGAGATGATCAAAATGTGATTTACCCACAGCCGACATAGTGCAAATGTTAAACTATGTTCTGCATTGGTGGCCAGGTTTTTTGTCGAATTGAATGACATGAGCAATCTTTGTAAAGACCATAACCCTATAACATTCCTGTTAGTGGAGCAACTGAAGTCAAATTCTAAAGATTGTAATCAACCCACAAAACATCAGGCTACATTATACATCATTTGAAAGGTAATTTTGTTCTCTATCCATTTTCACCGTTCGTCAAATTGGGAACTGGTCACGACTTTTTAAATGAAGGTCAAAGGTCAAACGTCTGAAATTCTAGTAAGCTCATTTCAGTCACATTTCAATTCTTAATTTTACAGTGAAGTTAAAAATCTGAGTTTACATGTCTACAATAATATATTTATGAACCATTGATAACAATTTAGACCACCTTCTTACAATAAACGATTCACAGGGTACGAACTTATGAACGAGGTCCAAAAACACGACTTGTCCTCTATAAGCAGTTTATGAACACGACTTGTCCTCTATATAAGCAATTTATGAACACGACTTGCCCTCTATATAAGCAGTTTATGAAATGACATTGACCTTTTGAACTTTGAGATTAACATAAATTCAAATGCCATTCAATATAGGTGTCTTAGTCAAATGAAACTGAGACTTAAGACAACTTCAAAACTTACAGTAACGAACGGGTATAAATACAAGTAATTTCTTTTTGATTAGACGAAATAAATTATGTCGTCGGTAGCAACAAACCACGAAAATGTCACAGACAATATGACAGGAAGTTTTTTAGTTTTAAAAAATGCATTTTTTAGGGATTATTAGTATTTTTTTTTATTTTTCTTCTATATTTTTCACATTTTTAAAAATAGTTTTTGAAATATTGCTTTCTGTAGTTCAAAGAAATTAACACAATAATTAAAACCATTTTTAAAAGCAATATATTTCTTTTTTTTGTATTATAATAATTCCCTTTTATTTATTTTCTATTGGAGAAAAGTAACATGTACACGTTCCAACGCATTTGACACATCAAACTACATTTCATAGATCATCAGTTACTCTGTGTACTATACGAGCTTTCCATATCATTCCGATTCGTCGTCATTGTCATAAACAAAGGGTTTCACAAATTGAGATACCTTGACAAGGACAAAGTTCTGTGCAACTCAAGTTCTGGTCAAAACACATGTCTAAGTTTCTACATTTACAAGTGCAGATTAAATCTTGCAGAAAATTAGAAGTCTTTTTCCCAGTGAACTATACGGGTTCAGGACCTTTAGTTTCTAATTGATACCCGTAGATATACGTTGAGCTAAAAGATGTTTTGTCATTTGGCTAGACACCCATATTTGTGTCTGAATACACGTCCAAAACACATATATACTGATGAAAAGCTGAATCGCTAGGTGGAAGTAAAAACAAACTAGACTCCTTATAGGTAGCATCTTAGCTCTCAACTTGTTAAATCTGTGTGGTAAGAAGTAAAATTTGATGTGTAGCCACATTGCCAAACCACATTTCAGATAACCGTATATCTATTGGTGGCAGAAAGGAGCTACAGGTCCTGAACCTGTATTGTTCACCAGGAAAATGTATATTGATTTTCAAGGTTTATCTGCATATATAAGATATAAACTTAGGTAGCAAACAAGGACATTCGAATACTGAAGGAACAAAGGTTGTGCATGGTTATTACAGATATATTTATAAAACAAGAATACAGAATTTTACTGCAGGGATACGAAACGTCTACAAGTCAAAATATTCAGAACTAAGGCTTTTATATAGTGTGAATTCCTATAAACCCCAGAGTGACATCAGGTGCTTCGAAAGGGTAAATTAAAGCATGTCCTGTCCCACTGGCGATACCGGCAACACGATCATTAGGCATTTACCGTTTTTGAAGACTTGTGTAGTGGCAGATTAGTCCATGTTATTTTCTAACCCTTATACGAAACCAATTAAAAAATCCATGTTACGTGTTACTTCTCTATAAACCCTGAACCCGTACCAAGTTCACAATTTGAAAAGCTCTTGAAAATCTCTATAGTTTTGAAATATTAACAAGGACAAATCGGTGGCACAAACATCACTTACGGAGACAAATCTAAAACGTAACAGAATGATATACAAGACAACACCAAAAGCAAAAGCACCAACACTGTGAACTCCCATAAAAACCAATTATGACACCGGGTGTTCCGGAAGGAACGGTAAGCATGTCTACTCCGCCAGTGGCACCCGTCACACTACCAGTGAGTCAATCCATGGTCAAGACAAATCCGTGAAGACGTGAAATCTAGCTGAAAATTTTAGTTTTCATCTCTAACACCAACACGTAATATGTTTCAGTGATGTCATGGTGACGGCCATAGAATTTCTGGAGGAATGAAAGTAACAAAAAATACCCGACTCAGTAGATTTTGGTACAGTATTTTTGCTCTTTTCAAAAATTCACTGTATATATACAAAAATACTCAGGTTGCAGAAAAACAGTGAATTACCTTATACTGTAAACCTGATTGAAGGAGTAACCTCTCATCAGCAGCATTTGAATCGAATGATATAGAAAGCCATAATCAAAGACAAAGATAGAAGTACTCATTACCAAAAAAGTCGATATAAGAGGCAAAATCCACCGAGCGCACTACACGGAATAAAATATTAAAGGGTTTGTATAAGGAGTAACCACTAATTTGCAGCATTTGAATCGAATAATATGGAAAGCCATCTACATGCTCAACAGTAGCTAATCAGCCTTGAAATGTACACTCCATACGCTTGAGATGTATGTACATTGATACCAAAAAATGAAAGGTCACAACGTTTGTCATATAGCTTTTACGTATATCACCAATGTGCAACTAAAGATCTACTTAGGTACGAAGCTAAAGTAGAAAAATGAAATTACAAACATTCATTTTCTAACAGCTACATCTTTACAAGCTAAACCTGATAGTAAAACAGTTCCAACCATGTACTGGGTTCCTAAACTCCACAAAACACCATATAAATCTGATTCATTTTGTCATTTAGTCACTGTTCTATTACTAAAGTTTCAATTATACTCACTAATACTTTGACTGCTATTAAAACCTGGTTATAAATTTCTGTAATAAAGTATATGAAAACAGTGGTATCAATCATTTTTGGAGTGTAAAAAATTCATTGGAAGTTCTTGATAAATTGAATGCTTATAATGCCCCTTTTGAATCTCTTGAAAGTTTTGATTAAAACGTTACCACATGATCTTATAAAGGAAAAATTCAGACGTCTTATTCAATGGGCATAAAAAAATCCGATTGTGAATATACATATTCTAATTCCTTTAAAACACATTTTAGTAATACAAAACAAAAGGGCTCAATTAATTTGACTTGTTTTGATATGACTTCAGCACTTGAATTTTTACTGGATAATATATTCATTCGTTCCGGTAACTCTGTTTATCGCCAGGTCATAGGAATTCCTATGGGTACCAATTGTGCACAACTTATAGCATCTACCTCTTTTTGTACTGCTACGAAATTCAGTTGATGACCAACCTGAACATATGGTGTTTACATATCTCAGCTTGTTCGATTTGCTCCAGTATGTAATGACGTTTGCGATTTTAATGATAACTAAAAACTTATTACATCATGGTTTACGTTATCATAAACTAGTTAAAACCTTTACTAAATTTTATCATCGATATTAAGACTTAGTGCAACCTGTAAACATCTTATCAAGGATGGTATTTCACATCCCTTATTTTACGGCAATGTTTTACACAAGAGTAAAAAATACTTAAACTCGCCTAACAAACTTATAAAACTTTAGATCGTCTAATTCATAAGAGTTATAATTACGGTATTGTTGTCAAGTCGAATTTTCGAATAAGAATTTTGTCATCCAATAAGATCAATATAGTAATAAAAAAACGATAGATTTGTCTTAATAAGTATAACAGAAATACACAAATTTTGTCAAAATTACTGAATATATATTTTATGATTTTTTATTGTATACGAATTGTTCCTGTTTTAAAATTTGATTATTTTGGTTTTTTTATGTTTCATCACGCATTTATATTAAGTTTTTGATGCCTTTTCCTTGCAATAAAAGCTTAGATAGATAACAAAGTTTTAGTTGTGACTTTTTTCTTGTAACTTATTTTTGTGACTATTTTTCCTGTGACTTTTTTTCTTGTGACTTTTTTTCCTGTGACTTTTTTCCTACCAAATTTGTGACTTTCTTTCCTGTTACTTTTTCCCGTTTACCTAAAAACTATGTTTCAACAGAGACATATAGATACATATCTATATATGTCTCTGGTTTCACATTAGAAAAGGAGTCAAAACCAGCAAGTGTGTGAAAACATAAAAAATTAAAGAACCTTAGTGAGCAAGCTCACATACCCCACGCCCCCACATTTAGGATTTTCCTGCATTATCTCAAAATTATCAAAAAATTGAAATCCGAGTAGTTTGCACATCTCTTACAGATGAACAATCATCCTGTAAAATATCTTAAAACCTGTAGCAGGATTTATCCGGGCAAATTGAGTACCCTGTAAACTTCCTATCTTATAAACTGTAGGAGGAGTTATCCGNTTCCCGTTTACCTAAAAACTGTGTTTCAACAGAGACATATAGATACATATCTATATATGTCTCTGGTTTCACATTAGAAAAGGAGTCAAAACCAGCAAGTGTGTGAAAACATAAAAAAAATATTTCTTTGATGAAATAAAGACTACCATTTTACATACTACATAGGACTATATATGGTGGGCGAACGGACCCTGTACGAATGGGAATATGGGCGAATGGACCCTGGGGAAACAGGAAGGTGGGCAAACGTGATTGTGGGCGAAAGGACCAGGAATCACTTCTTTCAGTGTGTTCCTAATTAAATTTCCTATCTGTGGTATGCCAACGGATTTTGCGCGACATCTACGGTTTACGAGATGAATGGATCCAAAAGGGGCAAGTTTAAATTTTTTTTCATTTTTAGTCCGTTCTTGGTGCCGTTTTTTTTTGCAATATGGATTCCTTATGAAAAATTAACATAGCGCTGCACCATCAGATTTTCGATAACTTGTTTCCTTTCTGAGCTATGAGGGGCTAAATTGGGCCAAAATTTCAAACATGCAGACAACAAAAAACTCTTATTTTTCATCGGATTTCGATTTTTTTTCTCTGGATGCTTTTGGTAGTATGCTAACAGATTGGTTCAGCTATTACCGTTTCCAAGCTATATGGGGTCAAAGGGGCCAAAATTGCAATTTTTTTCTAAATATTTGAAATCTTTTGTTTGTCATTGGAATTTGATCGTATTTTTTTCTTTGAATTCATCTGAAAATACGGTTTCGGTGACAGATTTGACGTATCTTTTACCATTTGTGAGCTGAAGGGACCAAACAGGGCCAAAATTGCAGTTGTTCAAATATCCTCAAAAGTTTTTCATCTGATTTTTATCTCCCTAGTTTGTGTTCAGCTGATTAATGTGTGAAGTTCTTTACTTTGTCCACATTCATTTTAAATTACACTTGTACAAATTTCAGTGGTTGACATTCTGCGGTCGTATCATGCTGCTCTCATGGATCTTCCCAACATCATTCCAATACGGTTTTAGTTAAATTCGCTTAGATAGTTTCAGAACAGATGATGAAAATATTGTTTTTCCCATAGGGTCCAATGTTAAACTCTAAGTTCTGCACCAGAAGTCATTTTTTGTCTGGTTGAAACAAATTAAACATTTATTGTGAAGGACCTACCATACATCGTTCCTGTAAAGTTTAAATGAATTTGCTTCAGAGGTTTCGGAGGAAATGATCAAACATGATTTTCCCACAGGGCTAATGTTATACATGCTCCATGCTGCATGGCGGTTATGTTTTTTCTTCGAATCTGAATGAAATAAGCAATCTTTGTAAAGAGCCTTCCTTACATCATTCAAGTATAGTTCAGTTAAATTCGCTTCAATAGTTTCAGCGCATATGATGAAAATGGTGTTTTCCCATTGGAGTCAATATTCAATCTAAGGTCCATACTGGGGTCATGTTTTAAATCGCGATAGGAACGAAATGAGCAATCTGTGTAAAAACCTTCTATGTATCATTCATGTAAAGTTCGGCTGAATTCACTTCACTGGTTTCAGTGAAATTGTTGAAAATTACGTTTTTCCCACTAGGTCAAATGTTTTATATAAGTTCTGCAATGTCCCGTTTTTGTCGAATTAACGGAATGATCAATCTTTGCCAAGAACCTTCCATACCATGACCATTCCCGTAAAATGTGGTTGAATTTACTTCAGCGTGATTAAAATGATGTTTTCCCATATGGTCTATTGTTATTTTTAAGTTCTGCACTGGGAATAATTTTCATAGTTGTCCTTCTTTATATCATTCCTGTAGAGTTTGGTTGAATTTGCTGCAATGGTTTTAGATGGGTTGATGAACATGGTGTTTTTCCCAACAGAATCCAGTCTTAGGGGGAAGGTTTGGGCCCAATAAAACTAGTTTAACCCCGCCGCAGCAGGTTTGCGCCTGTTCTAAGTCAGGAAATTTATCAAGCCTGTTTTCTAGTTAGTTCACTTTATGTCTGTGTGAGTCTAGGATGATGTTTATTTCGCTGAACTTGATTACTCTTTATTTAGGGGCCAACTCCGACCTGCCGTTGGGTGTGGGGTTTCCTCACCGTTCATTGAAGATCTTATGGTAGCTTTGAATTGTTATTACTCCCCCTTTGGGTCGTTGTCTCTTTGACACATTCCCCGTTTCCCTTCTTTTTCCTATTAGATATAAGTTCTGCGCTGGAGGCCATGCTTATTGTTGGATCAGAATGAAATGAGCAATCTTTGTATTTGCCATTCCATACATAATTCCTCTAAAGTTTGGTTGAATTTACTTTAGTGGTTTTAGAGGAGTTGATGAAAATCTGAAAAACCAATGAACGCACGACGGACACCAAGCATGTGATGGCAATAGCTCACACTGACCTTTCGGGTCAGGTTAGCTAAAATATGTTTTCTTGCATTTGGTATCATATAATATATTTAATATTTGTTTTCAATAATTTCGGCATTTTATCTAACAGGGATTTTGATAAAATCACAGTGGCCCTATCTAATTTCAGTGCAGGAATCCATTTCTAGTCATGTACACAAAAAAGAATTATAGACGAGTTGTAGCGTCACAAAGGTTGACAAAAAATCATTGACAATCGTGACTATGGACATTTTGGTTGTTTAAGTTACGTCAAATATTTAACAGAAAACAAAAGCAAAACCGTTTCGACTTCTTTACATTAATGAAGAAACATTAGAGGATTTGTTATTTTATGGGTCGAATTCACCACATATCGCTTTGGATACAAGTTTGGTAATCCAATTTTACCGTAGATTATATGCACATATTGAGCACATACTACAAAATTATACGATTATATGTGCTACGTTTATGTATATTGGATTCTACTTTCTTATAGATGTGCATTTTAGTATTGATTTTGATTTTGGTGCATTTTCCGAAAATTTAGATTGTTGAACTTAGTCATTTTTTTTTATGAATTTGACATAGAGGGTACACAATTTGTCCGGGCAACTCCTTTGCAGATCATTTGCACAAATATTGAAGATGTGCCTTTTGGTATTTATTATATAAATGGTGTATTTTTATGAAAAATATATATTCTTTATTTTCTCATAGACAGTACAAAGTTTGTCCGGCCAACAAGACAATATACCCTTACGGACAGAACGGACAGACGTAAAACAGACGGTCCGACACACATGGTATGCCCCGACTTCCGAAAGAAAACGAATGCCCAAAAACCCAATAACATTGCACAAGTATTAGCCATGGCACTTACGTTTTAAATACATACAAGTTTTTGAAAGATAAGAATTGTTGTTGATAAGCTTAAGTTTTAAAATCGTGATCTTTTTTGAAATATTACAGTCAAGCATTGAAAAGGTAAGTTAATGTATATTTTTTCAATTGCGAAATCTTCCACACGGATACCAAACATTTGTTATATTATCTTCACGCCCCCGGCGGGATATTAAACAAAACCCAGTGCGCCTAAAACGTTATAGCCGTTCGTTAAGAATATTTCCAAAAAGGGGGTTCCAAACCCCAGAATCCCCCCCTGGGTCCGTCAATGTCAATTACAATGGTTATCATTATACGTCCTGTAGCCCTTATTTGGTAAATAAAATATTCTGCTTCTGTAAAATTGTCAGTTAGAGTTGTATGTGGTTTACGTAGAGCAACTGATAAGTTCACTGAAGCAAACCTTAGGCACGGACCATTTGATTTGTTTTTTGTTTTTTTGTTTTTTTTTTGGGGGGGGGCTGGTATTTTTACTGGTCAGAGAGTTTTTTGGGGCAAAAATCGGGACCAGAAATTTTTCTAAAAAATACCAGCCCCCCCCCCCTCGAAAATGAAATGGTCCGTGCCTTACTAAACATCACATAAATATGAAATTTGGCCTAGCATTATAATGTATCTTTATGTCAGAAGTGGACATGTACTTTTCAAGATAGTTTGAAAACTAGGTGAAACTGACGTAAGACTATGGAAATCTATCGGTATCTCTCGCTAAAATAAAGCGCTAGGTATCGTCCGTTAAGCAACTGAATCACAATAGCTCCGCATTGGGAAACTGTGGTACAATTAATCATAAAAAACCCCTTTAAAATCTGGCTCCTCGTAATGAAAGTCCACGTTATTCTGAAAAACACAGAAGAAAAATGACCTAAATAATTGTTCATTCAAATAGGTTATCTCTTGTCTGGTATCTGGTACATATTGCAGAGATCTTATAACAATTTCCCCTTTTATGGACTGGTTTCGAATACTTGCATAAAGGGGAAAATATATATATAATCACTCAGTTTTTTCCTGTCTTATTTTTTCTCTCCTTTGTGTCTATTGTGTTTCCTTTATTTTGTCATTCCTGGATAACAAGATACCAAAAATTCTGCATATGACCACTTTGACAACTTATGTCTCTTCAGTGCAGATCAAATCAAAACCATAAACATATACCAAACTACAGGAGAACAACACGGAATAATTGGCAAACCAATACTGAAGCAAAATCCGTTTGGAAATGACAAAAATCCGGAATTCATACATAAACTGTGGCAAAAAAAGCCTATAAAAATCAGAAAAACAAAGAAAAAGATGAAATGAAAGGTCCTGCGAAATACGAAACCTGGCAGTTTAAAAGGAAAAATAAGCCTGGCAATTTATTTTTTTTTTGTTTATAATAAAAACGACAGTAACCATATCCATTAATAATATAATTGTAAATTGAAATCCTGTGCAAAATAATTATGACGGTACAATGATCTATAATGGTCATAAGTAAAGTCATCCAAACAACAGACACAATGACTTAGCAAAGATACATGTTGATAACTACTTGTTGATAGTGTAAAAAGTTATTTTATGTAGTTCAACAAGACCTTGAATAGATTTCACTAAGTAATTCACATGCACACAATACATGTTACATGAGGAAAATACATGTACCAATTGTATATGTATATGCAAAATAATTTTAAGATGGGAAATAAAAATGCCCTTTTTATGCTTAGATTGCCGCTTTTTATGGGAACATTTGTACATGTATTTTCAAAAGAATACTTTTGAAACTTTTTTCTTTGGTTCAATCTACTGAAAGAGGGGGTTAGTTTTAATTTTCTGCTACACTTTTGTTTTCTTTCTAGTCAAAATTTTCTGGTGTGCTTTTGACATATTGGGGTTTACAAATTTTAAGGTTATTTTATACTAGAAATCAACCGCATGATAAAAGCCTGACTATTCTAAAATATTTTTGTGAAGATTTATAAAAAGTTACATCCTGACATATTAAACTTCTTCCAAAGGATATGATAATGTAAATTTTTTTTAGAAAAATAAATAATTTTGGTCAATTGTAAAGAAAAAGTTTCAACGGCATAATGAAAACCTCACCTTTCAAACCTATTTATGTTAACATTCATAAAAAGCTTTATCGTGACATATAAAACTTCTTCGAAAGGATATGATAATGTAAAATATTTTAGAAAAATGAATAATTTTGTTCATTAGTAAAGAATAAGTTTCAACCGCAAAATGAAAACCTCACTTTTCAAACATATCTACATTTATGTTAAGAATCATAAAAAGCTATAACGCGACATATAAAACTTTTTCGAAAGGATATGATAATGTAAAATATTTTAGAAAAATGAATAATTTGTAAAGAATATGTTCAACCGCATGAAAAAAGCCTGACTTTTCAAACATATTTATGTGGAGTTTTAAAAAAAAAAGTTACATCGTGACATATTAAACTTCTTTAAAAGGATATGATAAAGTAAAATATTCTTAAAAATGAATTATTTTGGTCATTTGTAAACAATAAGTTTCAACCGCATAATAAAATCGTGACTTTTCAAACATATTTATGTTAAGAATCATAAAAAGTTATAAAGCAACATATAAAACTTCCTCGAAAGGATATGATAATGTAAAATATTCCAGGAAAATGAAATATTTTGGTCATTTGAAAAGAATAAGTTCCAACTGCATAATGAAAACCTGACTTTTCAATCATATTTATGTTAAGATTCATATAAAGCTATATAACGCCATATATAAACATTCTTCGAAAGGATATGATAATGTAGAATATTTTAGAAAAATGAATATTTTTGATCATTTGTAAAGAATATGTTCAACCGCATGAAAAAGCCTGACTTTTCAAACGTATTTATGTGACGATTTATAAAAAGTTACATCCTGACATATTAAACTTCTTCGAAAGGATATGATAATGTAAATTTTTTTTAGAAAAATAATTAATTTTGGTCAATTGTAAAGAAAAAGTTTCAACGGCATAATGAAAACCTCACCTTTCAAACCTATTTATGTTAACATTCATAAAAAGCTTTATCGTGACATATAAAACTTCTTCGAAAGGATATGATAATGTAAAATATTTTAGAAAAATGAAAAATTTTGTTCATTAGTAAAGAATAAGTTTCAACCGCAAAATGAAAACCTCACTTTTCAAACATATCTACATTTATGTTAAGAATCATAAAAAGCTTTATCGCAAGATATAAAACTTCTTCGAAAGGATATGATAATGTAAAATATTCCAGAAAAATGAATAATTTTGGTCATTTGAAAAGAATAAGTTTCAACCGCATAATGAAAACCTGACTTTTCAATCATATTTATGTTAAGATTCATAAAAAGATATAACGCGACATATAAAACTTTTTCGAAAGGATATTATAATGAAAAATATTTTAATTTGTAAAGAATATGTTCAACCGCATGAAAAAAGCCTGACTTTTCAAACATATTTATGTGGAGTTTTAAAAAAAAAGTTACATCGTGACATATTAAACTTCTTTAAAAGGATATGGTAAAGTAAAATATTCTTAAAACTGAATTATTTTCGTCATTTGTAAACAATAAGTTTCAACCGCATAATGAAATCGTGACTTTTCAAACATATTTATGTTAAGAATCATAAAAAGTTATAAAGCAACATATAAAACTTCCTCGAAAGGATATGATAATGTAAAATATTCCAGGAAAATGAAATATTTTGGTCATTTGAAAAGAATAAGTTTCAACTGCATAATGAAAACCTGACTTTTCAATCATATTTATGTTAAGATTCATATAAAGCTATATCGCGACATATAAAACTTCTTCGAAAGGATATGATAATGTAAAATATTTTAGAAAAATGAATATTTTTGATCATTTGTAAAGAATATGTTCAACCGCATGAAAAAAGCCTGACTTTTCAAACGTATTTATGTGACGATTTATAAAAAGTAACATCCTGACATATTAAACTTCTTCGAAAGGATATGTTAGAAAAATAAATAATTTTGGTCAATTGTAAAGAAAAAGTTTCAACGGCATAATGAAAACCTCGCCTTTCAAACCTATTTATGTTAACATTCATAAAAAGCAATATCGCGACATATAAAACTTCTTCGAAAGGATATGATAATTTAAAATATTTTAGAAAAAATGAAAAATTTTGGTCATTAGTAAAGAATAAGTTTCAACCGCATAATGAAAACCTCACTTTTCAAATATATCTATTTTAAGAATCATAAAAAGCTTTATCACAAGATATAAAACTTCTTCGAAAGGATATGATAATTTTCCAGAAAAAATGAATAATTTTGGTCATTTGAAAAGAATAAGTTTTAACCGCATAATGAAAACCTGACTTTTCAATCATATTTATGTTAAGATTCATAAAAAGCTATATCGCGACATATAAAACTTCTTCGAAAGGATATGATGATGTAAAATATTTGAGAAAAATGAATATTTTTGGTCATTTGTAAAGAATATGTTCAACCGCATGAAAAAAGCCTGACTTTTCAAACATATTTATGTGAAGATTTAAAAAAAGGTTACATCGTGACATATTAAAGTTCTTCAAAAGGATATGATAATGTAAAATATTTTAGAAAAATGAATTATTTTGGTCAATTGTAAAGAACAAGTTTCAACCGCATAATGAAAACCTGACTTTTCAAACATATTTATGTTAACATTCATAAAAAGCAATATCGCGACATATAAAACTTCTTCGAAAGGATATGATAATTTTACAGAAAAAATGAATAATTTTGGTCATTTGAAAAGAAAAGGTTTCAACCCCATAATGAAACCTGAATTTTCAATCATATTTATGTTAAGATTCATAAAAAGCTATATTGCGACATATAAAACTTCTTCGAAAGGATACGATAATGTAAAACATTTTAGAAAAATGAATATTTTTGGTCATTTGTAAAGAATATGTTCAACCGCATGAAAAAGCCTGTCTTTTCAAACATATTTATGTGACGATTTATAAATAGTTACATCCTGACATATTAAACTTCTTCGAAGGGATATGATAATGTAAAATTTTTTAGAAAAATTGATAATTTTGGTCAATTGTAAAGAAACAGTTTCAACGGCATAATGAAAACCTATAACCTTCCAAACATATATATGTTAACATTTATAAAAAGCAAGGACGTATATTTCTTCGGAAGGATATGATAATGTAAAATATTTAAAAAAAATTAATATTATTGGTCATTTGTAAACAATATGTTCAATCGCATGAAAAAAGCCTGACTTTTCAAACATATACATGTTAAGATTTATAAAAAGCTTTGTCGCGACATATAAAACTTCTTCTAAAGGATATGATAATGTAAAATATTTGAGAAAAATGAAAAATTATGGTCATTTGCAAAGAATAAGTTTCAACCGCATAATGAAAACCTCACTTTTCAAACATATCTCAAAAGACAGAAAATGGGCAATCAGGATCTGTACCTTAATTGTTTGATCAGAAGTCTAGTTCTTCAGATAACAAATGATTAAAGATAAAAGGGTCCGACTCAAGATCAGTTTACACACCCTCATTCCACACTCGTTCCCGTTACAGCTTTGGAGCAACAGAGGTACCATTCACACTGGACTGTTTTGTATTAACTGTATTATTTCAGTCAAACGGCGATTGTTGCATGAAAAGACGGCATTTTTGTCTCTACAAAAAACGTTAAAATGTTGAAATAATCTTACCTAGAAATTGTGACTCCTTCTTTCCGATCGTTTGTCTAAGGATTGGATCAAAATGGGCAATCAGGATCCGAACCTTAATTTTAGTTCCTAAGAAGACAAATGATTAAAAATAGAAGTGTCCGACTCAAGATCAGTTTACCCATATGATAAATTAACCCTCATTCGACACTGATTCGTCATATTTATAGTTCATAAGATGACAAACCGAGTCCGACTCAAGATCAGTTTACACATACGATAACTTAACCCCATTTGACACTGATTCGCCATTTTGTTTGTCTAAGGATTTGATCATGTGACCCAAGTAATCACGTGATTCTCTAAACCAATGGGGAGTCTTAAACTTCAGCCAATTTATAAGAGAAATTTATATCTTAAGGATAGTAATGATAAAAAAACAACTGCACACATTTTCTGAAAGACAATATAATTGTACTTATTTGTCATCAAGTACTGGTAAGCAAAAGATAATATTCATGAAAATGAAAACCAATTAAGACATGTATATACAGAACAGTGTCGCTTCTAAAAGAAATAGAAAAAATAGACATTAAAATAACCAAAGTTATTACTCATTTGTTCATTTTAAAAGACAACTGCACATGTTTTTTTTTTCGAAGCATACGCATTGTTTTTTTTGCAATCATCGGGGTTTGAGTTACCAACCCAAATACCTGGCAAATTACTATCGGCAATGGTCAAGTGATACAATTTTTTTTAACCAAAAGAAACAGAAATGATCAAGTTCGCCAAAAAAACAATTAAGCAGTAGCAGTGTTAACTCCATAAATCAGTGCCTGGAAGGAAGGGTATGCAAGATTTGAATTGGCCGCAAGTCTGCAGGCCATATTAGGGCGCATTTGTCATCTCATGTCAACTGTTTTTTTTTCTATACTCACTGAAGTAAGATAAGATTCGTTACATAATTTCTTTTTGTATCGTTATGAAAACCAGAATTAATACACCCAATCCAAAACTTGAAATATGCGATCATTGGATGCTACCAGATACAACCATAAATGATTTATCTTTGTTTGCTATAATTATTCTTTTTATATATTTTATTATGTCGTTGTATCAAGTGTTTCATTATACACAGTGATACAAACCGGACTTCCGAAAGTAAATTATCACGTGTCGATGTCTCTGATTGAAGCAACATTTAGAATAATCAACACTGAAAATCGTAGTAAATTTTGGTAAGTTTGAAGCAAATTTTTGTCACCATTAACATCTGTGAAATATAATAAAATTGCGCAGAAATAATTCCAGGTCGTTTTTTTTTTGGTAATCACTTTTATCTGATTTGGAAAAACAACTTTCTACTTTCTATTAGGACTGCAATTAAACAAAATCTCCACTTAAAAGTGTAAGATAATTAAGATTGGTCTGCCGATTATTAAGACAGATTCATTATTAAATTATTTTTTCTCATCATTTATACACTTTCTTTTTAATAGGAAGAAGTAAAACAAAATGGAAATGACTGTCATTCAAACTGGAGGTGAGTATTTGTATCATCATGTACCATTTTTCAGTTTAAATTGTGTATCTGGTAACTTCCCCCGTCATTTCAGTGAGTATTTATATCACCATACCATTTCCCGTCATTTTAGTGAGTATTTATATCACCATACCATTCCATATATGTTCAGTGCATATCGTTCCCCGTCTATTCAGTTGTTTTCTCTTGTCTATACATTTCTTCTAGATATATAGCCTAATAAGGCTTATGGATGTAAGCTGATTTCTTATATTAAAACATGGAAGAGAGCTTCAGAAGAGAGCTTAACACAAACAAAGTTTGGGGTGATACGTAAATCAAGGGCCCTATATTTAAGAACAACGTTTCCAACAGTCTCTTTTGTGTCTCAAATTTTTGTCTATTGCAGACCCCACTGGAAATAAGTTGTAAATTCAGCTTTTATGGGTTATCCCGAGTGCTAAAAGAATCCATCTTTTTTATGATTTTAACATTTTTCCGAACTTTTTCAAACTTATCTTAATAAGGTAACTTTTAATTTCTTATACCGGTATAAGAAATTAATATTGACTCAGTGCTAAATTTTTATCGACTCAATTTATTGCCTTCCATGTAATATCTTTATTCTCTAAAAAACCAAATCAGGTACAGAGAAACAAATATCACATAGAATGGAATAATACAAACATAATATAGAATGTAGCACACAGAGGTACAGTACAGAAAATTTCAATGCAAATAAAAAATTACAATAACGCAAATGGTGACTACCCTGGAGATTCTAGTTTTTTATTGATCACGCGTATGAATTTGCACAATTTGAATAGATCTGGTGGATTTCTACTGTTCATTATCTCATTGAATTTACCAGTATTTGGCCGGGTATAATATTTAGATTTCAAATATTGTTTTCTTTCTTCACAAAGGGATGGACATTTTAATATGTAATGGTATTCGTCACCAATATCTTGTGTCTGGCAAAGATCACATTTCCTATTTTTCTCTCGGAATATTTTGTCATCTTCCAGATTCAATAGGAAGTTTATGGTTTGTAGTTCTAAACCTAAATAGAGTGATGCAATTTCTATCATCTAAAATTTTAAAATAATTTTCAAATTCTATTTTGTCTTTATAAATTCTATAATTTAGAGCCTTTGGTGATTCGTGAACTTTAGATAACCACTCTTGCTTAAACTGGTCAAGAAGTGTTTGTTTCACTGATCTAACTAACCAGGATATACTTGGAAAATATTGATTATTCCATATATTTGATCCATGTGATTTTTTTTATGATACTCAGGTTGTCTTAATTTATGTTCTTAATTTACTGTTAATTATTATCTTTAATTTGTTGTACTTTATCATTGTTATTTTTATTAACTGTTTTGTAAATCTTTCAATGGCTGTGGAGTCAAAGCACACGAGAAAAAGTCGTAAAATCAAGCAATGGAACCTCGCTTTTATTCTTCTTCTACATCTTGAAATAACCTTAATTTATATGTGCATACTGTCAACAGGAACCATTGATAATGTTTTAAGAAATTCAAAGAAGGGTATGGAAGTTTCCGAGGAACCTGCAATTCTACAGATTTTAGACAGAGGAAAAGTTACTACCATACCCAGTATTGTAAAGGCATGCAACAAAAACAGTACTGATTTAACAGAGGATGATTTGTAAGTATATATACGTAATAAAAAGTAAGTTTTTTTAATAGTGAAAAAAAAGTCTTTCGCGAAAGCAATTTTTTTGTCAACTTTCGTAATTGCAAATCTTACGCCACAATTTCTGAGAGCTACAAAGTATTGTGAGATGACATAATTTGATTAATTTCATGGGAATAAACGGTAAACCATATTTATTATGTTAGCAAGATTTTGCAAGTTTTCAATCTCCAAAAACCCATGGAAATACAAGTACAAAGGGAACTTTCATGTCAGCAAAAGTACAAGGAACCATCACATATACCAATCACCTGGCATTAGAATTTGATTTGTACTAAAGAAAGTCAAATAGTTACATTGACCACTGAAAGCTGCTAGGTGATTAGAAGATAAGCCTTGTGTGCTCCAGGCATTGTTCCAGTTTGACAAGTAGGTTATCGATTGCAATTAATTTGATGGTAGGGCATCCGTGTCTTATACACGTTCATAATTTCCTTAATAACGTAGAAAATTCACAAAATGTAAGGAATAAGTAATATGAACTTTCAATTTAATAAATCTAAAAGTATAGATATTCTTTATTTCGATTGTCTGTGTATTAATTGATTATATTTCAACAGCGTGGGGAGATCCGTATTTACGAATTTCCATTTTCATTTTATGAATGAATTACCCCGATTGACCTGGGAGTAAATTGCGTCACATAACATTGTGACGTCCAAAAATTTATATTGTGACGTCAAAATTTTCCGGGAAAATTCACCAATTGGAAACTTGTCTATTCTCGAAATTTATTGCCTGCAAACAAAATATCGAAATAACCGTTAATTTAGTTTCTGCAAATGCGCATTTCGACAATATGTAATTCTGTAAAATTCTCTGTATCTTTAAAAAGTATATTGTGTGTGCATTGAAATACACGATTTATTGTTTTAGAAACAAGATTGCCACCTTGTGTAAGAATTGTGTGACGTCAAAAGTTCTGATCACCAATGGAACTGACACGATGGTAAACACAGCACGATTTCTTGCCACTCAAAATTTAGACAAGACTATTGTCCTGGTTGGTGCATTTCTGCCAGAATCATTCAAACAGACCGATGCAGATTTTAATATAGGGTTTTCAATGGGAGTATTAGAATGTTTATCTGACAAAAATGTGTTTATTGCTATGAATGGCAAGCTCTTTCATTGGTCCAAAGTATCACATGACGTTGGAGAAAACTATTTTGAATAACAAACTAGCCAGGTGCAGTGTCGAGTCAATTCATGATTTATTTGTGTCACAAATTGGTAGAAACAATTTTGTTTTCGATTTTATGAATTTGTGAATTAAACAAGAAGTAAAGGCCTTCTGCTTTTCTTCATCGAAAGGAAGAAGAACACCATAAAAGAAAAAAAAACAACAAAAAACAAAAAAAAACAAACAAACACACAACAACAACAAAAAACAAACAAAAAAAAAAAAAAAAAAAAAACAAAAACAACAACAACAACAACAAAAAAAATAAAATAAAAATAGATAAATAAATAAACATTAGCTGTGCAAACCACCTTAAATACGATGGATAGTATACATTTATTTCCCATGCATGTGGGAGATATGAAGATTTGTTTACCCGAGGGAATCATATTTCCCGAAGGCATCGCCTGAGGGAATCATATTTCCCGAAGGCATCGCCTGAGGGAAATATGATTCCCCGAGGGAAAACAAATCTTCATATCTCCATCATGCATGGGAAATAAATATTTTATTCCACCACTGATTTTAATAAGAACAAATCATTAGCGGCTGTATCCAGAGGGAGTTCTGCTTCTCCTCCATCCTCTCTGAAATTTTTTTTTCATGATCTTGAAGAATTCAGGCAAAAAGTGAGAAAAACTGGCAAAAACTCGTCTGGAATCATTTTTTTTCTGAAACTCCGCCTTAATCCCCTTGAAACCGAAGGCCGCTGCGTCAATCGGTGAAAATCTTGTAAGAGTAATGAGAATTCAAGAACTAAAAGTACACTTCAGGCCGTTGCTGAAATAGATTTGTTTTATTGATTTTTGAAATTGACATGACAATACAAATGAACATATTTAAACTATACTGTTGAGACCTTATTATTCAGCAAATACTCCTGGCTAGGCCTCGAGGGTTATTGCTTAAATTCACTCTGTAATATTTATACGATAACTCGTGTAAAATCTAGAGAATTTCGAATGAGGGGAATATGATATTTGGACACGACGTTCAGCGGGAGACACGATGTTTTGTTCAGTCACGTGTGACGGTCTTGGCCAATGAAAATTCGTTATTAGTTAAGTTATAAATATATAGTGGAATAATATCAGGTGTTCCGGAAGGATACCCATGATCTGTTTCAGCGATGGCTTCTGTTACACTGCCAATAAAAAGTGGTTAATTCTTAGTCGGTATTGTGAGGGGGGCAGGACCTTTTTCGGGATGTCGGGATTGGATGTTTTTAATCCCGGGATTTCGGGATTTTTATGATTTAAGCCCGGGATTTCGGGAAATTTATTCACCGGGAATCGGGATTTCATCAGTCTTTAAGTTTCTTTGTAGTTCGGGATTTCGGGATTTAGAAAAAAAAAGTCGGGATTCCGGGATCAGACCCCCTCCTGCCCCCCCCCCCCTCTATTGTCAGTTCGGTAATTAACTCTCCGTTCAAAATTTCTGACTTAGAATGAATTTTGTAACAAAACAAACATGCAACAAAAAGTATAGGTCTTACAATACACGCTAAAACAGATTTTCCCACTATTTTTGTGTTATAAATTTTAAAATGTCCGACGAATCAGTACAAAAGTCAAAGGACTTTATATGTTGGAACCAACGTATTTAGGTAAATATGAGGTGTAAATCCATGTATATTTTAAGCCATTGGATACAAGAAGTTTGTGACTTGCACCTTTAATATATTATTTAATATTTTGTTTAATTCTTCATTTACATTATTGGTATGCAATTCTCAGAACATTTGTACTGTGTGCCTTTGTAACTTAATTCTAAGTTATTTCCCTGGAATATTGGTATTTTGTTATGCGGTAGAAGTAAGGAAGTTCAAAAATTTGACCCAAGACCCTTTTGTAAAGGTTTTGATGATGAAGTATAAGTAGAATTCTGTAAACTTGAACTTAGCATGTGTATTTATTCGGAGAAATGGAACTTGGTTTACATGTGTATCTTTGGACTTTATATTAATATTTCTTTTTTTCAAAAATTTAGCAAGATGACAGGATAAAATGGTACCTGTCAATCTATTCGTTTCCCTTTTATCCACATGAAATATAACTGTTTCTAAAAATAAATGCCAACAAAGATGGACAGATCCTACACAACTAAAAGAAGCCAAGTAGAGCTAATCATACAATTTCAATATTAGAGAAATTGCCTCATTCCATTGCATTTTGTTTCTGTAGTTCTTTCTGTTAGGTACACGACGTCGTTCATTATAGAGGAGGATATAAAATTCAGGAATAATAATTTCAACACACATCTGAGCGAATATTGTGAAAATGACCCGTCAAGGTAACAATTGCAGTTGCTTTTATCATTAAATTTATATGATAAAAAGACTTGATTTCCATATTTGATTCTAATACTGCTGATGAGCGGTTACTCCATGAAACACGTGTACAGCATAACTAAATTTACTGTTTATTATATAACTTGGGTATTTTTGTATTTTGATTGAGTTGGCCATGGGGGCGCTACTTGAACAACAAATGTTTGACCCAGATAATATTATAAACAACATATTTAGATCCTACTGGTTCCCTATCAGCTTTCACACATATTTCAGCTTATGGATTTCAATTGTTTTGATTTGATCTGCACTGAAGAGACACAACCATCCACAGACACTAAATTCACAGTAACTTCGGTATATTATTATGATTTACCACTGTAGCGGTTCCTCTGCTGGTGGACTGTTAGCCCCCGAGGGTATTCATCAACCAAGTAGTCAGTACTTCGATGCTGGCCAGAAAACAGACTTTATCCAGAAACTTGCAATAAAAAAATTGTTTAAAACTGTTTGGAGTATCTCCCTCATGCATAGCTCTGTCCTTAGCTGATTTTTGGCTTTCAAAGTTAGGTCCTATTAATAATTAATTCTCTATCAGTTTTTATGCATATTTAAGTTCAACTTGATGGGTTTCCTTTTTCTGTTCATTTGATCTGCACTGTTGAGACACAGCATGTCGAAATGACCATATATGCAGAAACTAAATTCACAGTAACTTCGATATTTTGTTATTTATTTACACAGGTCAAAAATGTTTTGTTTACTTTACATATTAGTCGTTTGTTGAATTTGTATACTTTAGAGGAATGTATAACACAGAGTACATTATCTAACTTTTGACCGAATTTCTTGTATAAATTACAGCTTGTAAGTCTTCACTCACTTTAATTTCTTCATGATACTTAAAAATATATTCTTTTTGCTAATGATAATCTTAGCCGAAGTGGCTGTCTTGATTTTTTCTAAAGGTTTGAGCAGGATCTTAATCAATGGCTTCACAGCCAAAGACAAAAACTTGTAGTGGAAATTTTGTATTAAACTACACGTATA